>JAXBDA010001516.1:0-53685 GCA_036023075.1 Gaultheria prostrata
TACACCACACACCCCCGTACTAACTTGTGTAATGCAATGTGGCCCCAAATCACTTAAAACACACTTAAACTCATCACTTTTACATTACGCATATTTCCACACATTACCCCAATGTTATTTCCGAAAAAAAATAATAATTTTTTTTTTCGAGTCTTTGCAATTAGCCTGAGCCCACTTAGATCCATTTTACACGTGTGCTATTTGTGGGCATATCAGTGGAATTTACAGTTTATGATTCATCTGCGGTGGCATAGTTGTGTGTTCCTGTGTTTGTGAGGGCGATGATGATAGGCTTGAGCCCATTTACATCCATTTACACGTGCGTGGGAATATCAGTGGAATACATGTAGTGGTGTTACATTATTGACAATTTTGTGAGTATTTTACTTGCCCTTGCTTATGTACATCCATTTATACATGTGTGTGTTTATGATTGGTGGACGATTGCTGGACATATGAATGTGGAACATGAAGTTGGTTTTCTGGGTAGATTACAAAAATGTTACAAATGTTTTAAGGCGATGATGATGAATTCCTGAGCCCATGTGTTGTTTCAACAGGCCTAGCTTTTCAACATCTTGTGTGTGTATCTTGTTATTAGAAAATTGAACTTGATTGATATCCGTCATATATATGTTTGAGTGAACTTGTATAAAGTATGTGGTAATTATAAAATTCATTACAAAAATTAATTTTGCATACTCTATTAGGATGGCAAGATTAACCCGAGCACAAGTGAGGAGGAGAAAAGAAGAAGAGGCATTTTTGGCTTTCCACGCTTTTATTACAGCTGCTTTGGGTGTGTTTCACTTGTACTTCTTCGTGGTGAGTACCATTGTGGAATGAATGGTGATATGGGAGTTGGTTGGTACTGCCAAGTTGAATGGCAACTAGCATCAACTAAATTGAATGGTAGTTATCTAATAGTTATGGGTTGACTACAAAGTAAGTAAATGAACCAATAACGTGAACTCCACCTATTTATATCAAAAGGTGTAAGGTATTATTTCCATGTTGTTAATTGGAACTTCAATTGCTCCCATTATTTTTACTTTCTATATTTTCAATGTCACGGCCGGTTCGCCGTGATTGGAGCGAGGAGGAGGAAGAGGTGACTTTAGTACAATGTCTTGTCATGTCAGCCTTGTAGATTCGGGCATTTGGCAAGGTCAGAACGGAGTCTTTCATCCTGGCTACTTGCAAGTGCTGGAAAATATGATGGCTAATTCTTTTCCACAAGCTGGTATTCAACAAATGCATGTTCATGCTAAGATTAAGACATGGAATACAACTTGCATGAAAGTTTATCTCATGCTTCGTAGTTCGGGGTTTGGTTGGGATGAGAATGAAAAAAACTGGTGGTTGAAGACGAAGTGGAACAAATATATCCAAGTAAGTCACTATAATGTGCGTTTAGATTTAAATTAAAATTACTTGACCCCATGTGTTTAATTATTTTGTCATTTTTTATAGGTCCATCCAGAAGTTCGGAACATGAGGGACACGTCATTTCCATATTACAACCGATGGTGCTATTGCTTTCACCGTCAATAGGTCGACATCTTGGGAAGTTTGAAGAAATATTTTCATCATTTGTCTCTTTCGTCATTTTCTTGAAAATTCAATTACTTCTTGGGTTTCGTATGAGAATAAATATAATTCTCTATTGTATTTGTTTATGTCTTCAACTTTATGATGTTTGGAATATAAATAAAAAAAATTAAAAGCTAATTACTAAGTAAAAAAAACATACCAATAAAACTTTGTAAGTTGTATTCCAAACAAATGTTTACAAAAAAATTAATTATTTTTAAAATTACGAAAATTAATTATAATAGCTTTAATTGTTGATATTTATAATTTTTTTAAATTTTTTTGTATTATTTAATTAATTTAATGTTTAATTTACAAACAACACTGCACAAGGGCAAATACGTCATTTGCCAGGTTTTTATATCCTTATACCCCCATATAAACATCAAACCAAACCAAGTACTATTTTATCCCCCTTTCATCCAAACCAAGTACTATTTAATCCTCCCTCCATAACTGGCACATCAATGTGGGTTCACCCTTACTATCTTATCCCCCCTTACTATTTAATCCTACTAAAAATTATCCCGCATCAAGGCGAGGCCTGAGAGTTTATAAGTAGTACTCCTTCCGTCCCATATTTGTTGTCCATTTTCACTATTCACTGCACCTCAAAAAATTGATTATATTTTTCAATGTGTAATGTTGTATATATTCAATATGGATCTTGTTTGATAGTTCTCGATGAGTACTATTAAACAAAATTTTCAAAATTGTAAAACACATTATGGATTGAGAGAGATAAGTAATTAAAAAATGGCACGCAAACCCGTAAATGGAGAACAAATTCGGGACAGAGGGAGTACTAATATATATGTTAGGGAAAAATTTTGGGTAGCGAATGGGTACCACGTGTCCATACCAAGCACGATCTCGACCGTCCAAAAGTGTTTTGGACGGCCCAGATTGATCCTCTCTCTCTCCTCTCACCCAACCACTCTCTCTCTATTCTTTTTCTCTCTCCTCTTCTGGATCGTTGGATCGCGCTTTGGACGACTGAAATTGCCGAGCTAGTACCACGTGAGCAATACCCACCCGGCACTGAAAAATTTCTCTATGTCAAGAGTCATTCGAGTGTAGTAAAATAGTAGTAGTAAATCCCTTGCATTACTTGTGGTCAAACATAAATTTTGGATCAGTGATGAGAGGGAAAAAAAAGGTGTAAGCCGGGTGTTCAATTATAGTGTAGTAAGCTAAAACTAGCTTCAAATAGCAAGCATATGAATAGGTATGTATTAAAATGTGAGGGTGTTCATACAACCCTTGTTAGAAACCTAGGGGGTTGACAAAGTGGTCTTGACTTAGGATTATAGGGTTTGCTCCCATCTAAAGTCCCCAGATTCGATTCTCCTTGCTAACAAACTCTTGGGGCCATTGGGGGTTGTGTCCAATCGTTACCCCCAGGGCCCCAGAATTAGTCGAAGTACGCGCATGCTGACCCAGACATCTTGTTATTAAAAAAAAAACCTTGTTAGAATGTAGAGTTGCATATGGACAAGGAGAACTAATCTTTAGATGTTGCATATGTAGAGCTTTATGCGTGCTTACTGAACTTTCAAATCCCCATGACATGTCAAGACAGCCAAATCATCTACTCGAAAACCAAATGAGAAAAATTATGAATACAAAACAACCCCTTCCCCAAGGCCGCCTCTAAGGGCATCTCAAATAAATGTACTACAAAGCATATTAGTTAGCATTAAACTATTTATGTTTTGGTATCTAATGGTGTTGCTAAGAGCATCTCCAACAGCCTCAGCTGGATCCTCAACAAATTTGTGTCAAACACTGATACAGCTAGGCAAAAGATATCACTTCTACCCAATAGACTAGCCATTTCAATCAACAAAAAAAAAAAATCAAAAGGCTCAGATCTGTTCATCATCGACTTCACCGCCATCGACCCACCACCACAAACCACACACAAAACCACCATCACCACACCACAACCACCATCACCGACCCAAAACCGACCATAAATCCGACCACAATCAACACACACACACACACACAGGCGTAGATCTGTAAATCATCACTGCCTTTGGCCATGGCTGCAACCACAGTTGCCCGTAGGCCCTCCGGGTTGCCCCGCCATGACATCAGACGAAAATCGATCCGTTGCCGACAATCTTTGACGGCACCATTGCGGCGATGCTGGGGCGAAGGCTACAGTGCCTCGCTGGGGCAGGCGAGCCAAAAAGTAAAACTACAAAATGGCGAAGCCATGGTGAGCTTGTTGGGTGCTGATTTTGAGGAAAATCTCGCCAATTTGGTCTCGCCGGAGCAAACCACATGGCGAGACTGATGGAGATACTCTAAGCACATGTTAAAGTTAACATTTTGTACCTGTGAAGTTAAAGTTGTTTGTACTTGGTACGGCTAACTCAACAATTTGACGAGAGAGAGAGAAGAGAGAGGATAATTTTTTATATACCAAGTGGGTAACACGTGGCTGAGCCTACGTGGTGCCCGAACGCTCAATGGCGACACTATGCCTTGAGGAGTGGGGTCGTATAACCCCATGGGAAAACAGAAATTGCATATTATTATATTAATGAAATCTAATTGAACCCATCGAAATATTGTGTTGACACCACTAAAGGTGTAGAACAAAAGATAATTTTTCCCATTATGGGAATTAAACATCTAAATTTTCCCATCGCTTTATGGAGTCCACGTTTATCGGACAGTTCCAAACATGTATGCAAATGCTCTCTTAATAAGGTTGTATTAAATAAAAGTTATTGTTTCTACTACACAGGATTTAAAACCATGGGTTGGAGATGCTTTTAGTATTTTTGGTTTCTAAATGACCTCATTCACTTAAAATCTTGGAGTTGCCACTACGAACTTCGCATCCGGACCGTCCAAAAGTGTACTGGATAGTCTAGATCGAAACTCCCTCTCTCCTCTTCTCTCTCCCCTTTCTCTCTCCTGATTCTCTCTCCATAATCTGAACCGTCCAAAACAAAATGGATGGCTAAATGCGCCTCACGAGAGTACCATGTGGTACCCACTCGGCACTGAAAACTCGTTCCAGAGAAAGAGAGTGAAAGAAGTCAGGCAATAGTCTGAGAGAGAGGTAGGGATAGGGATGGGTAGAAAGAGAAAAAAAATGGGCCCACCATATATACTTTTATATGTATAATATGTATTTTGTGTACACCATATTCATACTTTAACAATACTCTAACAACACAATTGCAATACTTCTTAGCTTAATATTACATTTTGTCATAACAACACACAAATGGAACCCATTTTTTACAATTTTGTATCGTATAACTTCATATTTTTAACTCTGCGACCGGAGATGCCCTAAGATTTGCAGGGACGCAAAAATTGTAAATGGGACCCTCAAATGTGAATATAAGAAAAAGAAAATATTCATAAAGAAATCGTAACAAGAATTTGAGAGTTTAGAGCATCACCAATGGCATATTCAAATGTGAATCCTCAAATGTTGTCACATCACCTTTTGAGTACTCATTTAATGGGTTTCTAAAGTTAGCAATGTAAAGCTCTACAATGGTTCATTTTTGTCCATAATCAAAAAAAGGGAAAATATTGATAGTTTTGAGTATCCAAGTTTGATTATTTTGTTGGGTTTTCCAAAATATTAAAAAAAATTCAGAGTATTAAAAAAAAAATTGTTGGTAAAGTGTAAAATATAAGAATAAAAAAATTTAGAACGAAATTGAAATAGAAAAGTAAAAATAGAAAGAAAGAATAGTTTAATACAATAAGTTGAAATAGAGAGCCTGATTCTGTGAATTTTTTAAAAATTCACTTGCTAAAGTATAAAATGCGTTTTTGAGGTTAAATTTGGTGCAAAATATAGAGAGCTTGATAAGGACGCTCTTAGATACTAAAAATTAATACTAATAACAGTAACAATCTCCTCAAAACTACTCATCTTGTATTTTTAGTTGTTAATGTACGAATTAAGGTGTTCATTTTATTGACTTCTTGGGTTCTATGTTTATTCATATTTTTTCCCGTTTATTAATTTTTTGGATTACTGATTCGTCTCGACGAGAGGAATAAGAAAAGTAAATTTTTTTATGATCGAAATTTGACGTAAAACTAACAAATGCAAATTAATTTTGAATAAAGACAATCCAAAAGGCCAATAAGAGGAACACCACCTAAACTTGCTTGATTAAGTTTACCCAACATAGCCTTTTCAATAAATAACAGCCAATCCATTCAATCTCTCATGTGACATGGTTGACTCAATGTAAGTTAAAGTCAACAACATTCTGTACAATCGATGCATTCGGAAAACAACTATCATTTGCCTTCCAAATAAATGAGTACACCAATGAGCTTTCTGCTTTCTTATTAATTGCAGGTATAATAAGTTCTTTCAAAGGTTCCAATTAGGAACATAAATCATTCCTATCAATATTGGAAAGCTCATTCTGTTCTAAAGAAAATCTTCAAGACTTGCATAATAGACACCGATTTATCTCATTTTTGGACCTTTTCACTTGGGCTTACTTTAAATTGGGGTCTTATAATTTTCAGGCAGCAGGTTAAGTTTATGTTTACGTAGGTCTCACTTATTTATGCGCCTATAAATTGGGGTCTGGGGTCCTAGAGCGTTGGCTTTACGGGCTTTGCCTTCCCCGTATATCTTCCTTCACCAGACAACCCACCTTGGCTTTGTCGGAAAACACAACTTTCACTTTGCAATTAGAAAGAGGGAGAGGGAGAGGAATAGAAATTATATATGCGCCTATAAAATTGGGGTCTGAGGCCCTAGAGCATTGGCTTTAGAGGCTTTGCCTTCCCCATATATCTTCCTCCACCAGACAACCCACCCCGGCTTTGTCGGAAAACACAACTTTCGCTTTGCGATTAGAAAGAGGGAGAGGGAGAGGGAGAATTTCTATTTTGAGAGAACTTGGGATTGGGACAAAGAGGAATACGTCAGATTTCCAGGTGATAGGGTGTGCTTTGATATTTTGCGTGGAGGAGGTAATGGAATCGAGACCATCACTTGGGGGCATTTCATATCCAACTTGTTCTCAACGAGGCGACAACTGCATAATATCAAGCAAAAGCTCCAAATCTGTCTAAAGTTTTGAACTTACCACATTTTAACCTAAATTTATTTCAGTATCTGCAGTACAAAAGTAAGGAAACCTAAAAACAGGGTTAAACTTCCACATCCAATCCTAATCTGTTTCAGAATCTGCAGTAATCATTCACATAACCTTCCATTTCTTACATGGAACACTAAAAGGAAGGCAACTTCATACTTATTCTGTGAACAGACAATTTCAACTCAGACCAGAAGCATAATGTTTTGCAAACTTGCATCAGTGCAACATGAAAGCGTTACTTACAATTTGAAGTGGACAAGCAGAGGAATGCAATCCTATCACAGATGAACACAATGACAAAGTTCATTCTTGTTCATGTTCATCATCGTAATACTCTTCTTCAGTGCTAACATCCGTGCTATCATCGTAATAATATTCATCCTCGTCGTCCTCTTCGTAATCACCTTCTTCATCGTCATAGATAAGTCCCCTTGTATTTGCCTTTGCCAGTAGTCGCTCTTGTATTTGGTCCCTGATGACAGTACCCTATAGAAAAGAAAAACCCCAAAAGTATCAACTGGATGGATAAGTTGATCTATTCGAAAAAAGAAAAAGAGAAAGGAAACTTCAATCGCTTATCTCCAGAACCATGCCACTATTGAGGAGAAAGGCTATAGCCACAGATCGGGAAAGTGCAATTTGTGGCTCAGATACATTTTGTACACATTCTGCATAAAACGCTTTCCACAATTGACATATATTTCGACCATGTTACATGGACTGACTGAGGTGTGAGTATCGGGTGCGGGTGCGGGTGCGGATGCAGGTTCAAGACCAAGGGTCGGACCTTTCTAAACTTAAATCTTAGGATATTGGATATGTGTCTCCAAATGGGGTATGGGTACAGGGACACGTCATGTACACTTGTTTGCAGTATATAGAGCATAATTTATTTAGATTATATCATAAATTATATTTAGTGATGTATTTAAACAAGAAGGGTGTTTTTGCTATTTCTTGTTCATGTGAAAAGCTAGAAATATCATTTTTCTAGCTAATTAGATATTCTTTTTCTATGAATATCATAACAATTAGAGTATCCCAGCGTCCAAGATGGATACGCATGTCGGACAAATCGACAGGGTACTTCAACCAAAATGAAAACATAGTATTTGGACCACAGACTGCATTTCCTGAGCACCATTGTGTGTCCAATGACTCCAATTCCCATGCCATGTGTGTGTGCACGAAGTTCACCAATTCAGGGAATCTATCACCCTTTTTCCTTTTTTATGGGTTCGGTTAACGGTGCTCACCATTTTGTGGCAACCTTCTTCAAACATTTCTAGGAAGCCAGCAACCAATCGATCAGCATTCTCCACCCATATGTTACGCTGCTTTTTTACTGTTTCAATCTGCAACATTGCAACCAAGAAAAATGTTTATTTAATCATCCACAAGGCATCAGTTGTAATCATTCACCTTCTATTGCATGGGAATGGCACATTGTATCCATGGATTAGATATTTATTAAAAAAAATAAAACTTGCTTGAGAATTGAATCTTTAAACTAAAATGCATCTAAAAGAATGCAGAAGTTAAACTCTGGGCCATCCCACCTAACCGCAAGCAGTGAACCCCTAAACATATGGTATAAGCCATTCTTACGCTAATTCGTGCGTAACACAAGGACACCAAAGAAACCAAAAAAGGAAAGCAGAACAAAAAGGGGCCTGTCATGCTTACAAGAAACATCACATGAGCATGAAAATGGAACTTACCACCCAAAAATGTGGAAAAAAGAAGTTTATCCTTCTATAAAAGGTATGAATTCTCGCATTTATAAGAACAAATAAAAAGGTGTTGCATGCCTAAAATGCCAAAAATTCAACATTAAATAGGAAACTAAAATTGTCTTCATGCATTTGGAATTTCCATGTACATATATGCATTTGCACGCATGCACACACAGAGACAGACAGACAGGCGTGTGTGTGTGATTGTGAGTACACACAGAGAGACAGACAGACGGACTGAGACGGAGACATATACTCACTGAATGTTCCCCTAGCTGTCAGGTCAACTTGATTTTTGTCATAAATCGACAACTAACATTCTATTCACATTACCAAAGTGTAAGCTTATAATTAGTTAGCATGATAACACAAGTACCTTTTCTTCCACTTTCTCTTGATGCTTCTGAACTTTCTCGCGTAACTTTTTCAGTCCCCTGTTCACTCTCAACCTCTTTTCCTGAAAGAAAAACAGTGGAAAAAATCAGTTGCCTGACCAGAAAAAGATAGTCGGCTAGCCGCTAAGGAATCGTTGGAAGAACAATATGTGCCATTACTCCATTTGCAGAAATAAATAAGTGCTACTTAATGGCAAGACATGCCTTCACATAGCTGACGCCAAGATCCTTTCTTGAGTATCCCCGATCCAAGTTACGCAACACATACTGGTTATAATCTTTGACAATCCTCATTATTACATCTGATGTTGAGATCCCTTCAGTTCTTTTTGTCTCCTTAAATTTTCCCACGGCCTTGACCTGAAACAAGACAACAACATATTGGGCCAAACGAGTCATTTATTGCAGAAGGAGCAGTAGCTGCAAAAGAAGTACAAACATTGATACAAGCAAAGGCCAAAGAAACGGGAATAACATTCCCACAGAAATCCTAATGGCAGTTAAGAGGACTGAAATATAACCCGGAACACTGCAACAGCCAAACCAAATTTAGATAATAAGACGAGAACTAGGTCAGAACTTTTCATGGCAAAACTCAGTTGCATAGATAAATATAGAAAGACAGCATAAACAACGAAGAGGGGGCACTATCTGAACTTACAAACTCATAAACGTCCTTGCCAGCCCCACTTGCATCAGCATAGCTGAAATTTATAGTAAATAGAAAGCAATTAACACATTGTATACTCACAAAAGCATGACCATAGAACTCCACCATTAAAATTGCTGAGTATCAATCAAGTAAGAAAGTGACCACTGAGCCAATCTCCAAATTATACAACTCAGGATGACAACAGAAGAAAAATATGAAATGAAACAAGCATAGACTAAAAGAAATGACTCCTAAAGATGCTGATAAATAAAACAAACTAAACATAGATCCTTTTTATTGCTATGAAATGCAAAACCAACAGTCACAAAATTTGTGCAGGACTGCAGGAAGATGAGAAGATCAAGTGTCATATGCTGTGTCGGAATACATTTCCAGGGAGACCTTTCTCAATAAACTCTATCTGAAATTTGGATGAAGAATCAGTTCCCAAAGAGACAGAAAAATCAAACGTGAATTTTAGAAGAGTATACAGCCCAAACCTTCAAGGCATTACTCAGAAATTCAAATAGACCAGTGCAGGACAACAAGTACGCGAAGAAGTTTTCCAAAAACTGCTGCTTCTTGATATCAACGCTTCCTGGTAAAGGAACTCAATTGAAAAGTAAGTGAAGTTTTGGGTTGGTTAACCTTACGGAAGAGAGTCGTGTGCAACATAGTCAATTCTATGCTTGTCAAGGAACTCTTGTGTGATCACCCATGGTGCATCAGGAATTACTTCATCGACCCACCTGAATCAAACAAACAGGGGAGACTTTCTCAAAATTGGCTAATATATTAGTCCAGCTAACGTATGACGTTTACAAACAACCGAAAGGAGTAACCCTAACTAGAATAAGTGAATAAAACTATAAATTGAAATTTTAGGTATCAACATGAAACCAACTTGCAGTGGCGGAGAGATTCATAGCGTTCCTTGTCAGTCATTACAGTTTTGCCCTTGTATTTATGCGTGACTTCATCATTACAGCATCCAACGAGCAGATAAGCATTTGGAAACCTATATTTTAACACATCGAAGAGGACAATCCAACGTTAAAATTTGCATCCATGTCACCATCACCATTCCAGAAGCATGAACCAAGAAGAAGTAACTGGCTTATCTGGCTACATCTCTTGCATTGTATACATTGAAATCCTAAGTATCTTTATTTGAGAAAATAGCACACAGACAGCACAACTTCACCAGAACTTCTTAAGTTAGAGACTATTAACAGTTGCCATTAGGGATTGGACTATTTCTACACTTGTTCATCTTGAAAAGTTAAGAAACATTTAACGTCACCCGGCCTTTCCTCATTCACTGACTGACCCTTTACCCTCCAGCTAGCATCCACATACTCAATAAAATTTTCCCCGGCTCAGATACAATCATTCGCAACATGAGGAACTAGCAGGTCATCAGGATTAAAGAGTTAGAACTTAGAAGTCTGGAAATCAGATGACAGATCGCCTATTATTTTCTAGACTTCTAATTTACTTTTGTTTTCACTTTTCAGTTTTCTATCCAAATACAAACATGCTTACTCTTAATAAAAGACAATCCAGAGAACCCTGTTCCAAGGCAAGAAAACAGCCAAAAATGTAACAACATTAGATTTCCTTTTCTTATTTTGGTTCGATGAACCAAACACAGCCCTATAATTTAGAAAGACAGAAAAGGTAAAATTTTGTGTCATCAACAGAATGGGGTGTTTTGGTGCACCTTATAATCTTTTTGTCTCCAAACACCCACCATAATTTCAGTAGCAACAAACACCCACACAACATCCCACGCTACTTGAGGTTCTGAGTCTTCTGACCAACATTGGATGTTTTAGCGGATTTGAGATTCCTAACAAGTGCTAAAAGAACCTATCACATACACCTTTACCACTGAACTTTACCTTCCCAACAGAACACAGAGAGAAAAAAAAAAATTGAAGATAGGGGATATTGCCACATCAAATAAGGTATTACTTACATGCCCAATCTCTGTGCTACAGAAAAGCCACCAATGAGATGGCTAGGTCCTGGTGCAGGCATTATAAAGCTGCATACCAGTGCTCGAGGAAGCCCGGTATACGCTGGCTATTGAGAAGAATTTTGATCAAGGGATACTATTGAAGACTTGGGGCTTTTATATTGGGGGAAGGATACACACAAGTTGAGATCCAAAGGACCAAAACCCAGCAGTCAAATTGAATGCCGTGTCCTTGACTTCAAGGACTGCAACCCAAATCTTATTCAAGGACAACCCACATGTTCTTTTCAACAAAAAAAAAAAAAGACAACCCACAGGTTCTTTTCACAACAAAAAAAAAAAACCCACATGTTGGATCTTATGAGGTTAGTGATGGTCCTGATGGATCTTGAAGAATCGCACCTTGAAGTATTCGATCCAATGTTCTCTAGCAAGTAGCAACTCTGGCCAACTAGGGTTGAAGGGAGATCCTTCTTCCTTAGTTCCTTCGTGCTTCACAAGACTCGATCTCACAAAATAGAGGACTGAACTGGTGTAGGTTTGAAATATAGAACTACGCCCCTGCATGATTGGCCACCCAGCATACAGAATGGTTCACTCAAGTGACTACTCTAGCGAAATAAATGTCGTTACACACACAGAGTGGATTGCACCTTGAAAGAATTGTTTCCACAACCCAAACGTGGAACACCCAACAGTAATTTGTTTCCTAAGTAACACCTCAATCCTTGCTTATTGGCACGTCAAAATGAGCTAGGTCCTCTTGAGTCCACCACTTCCTCATTATTAAAAATCCTTTTCTCCGGACACTACAATATTTCACATCTACAAAATCGACCGAAACTGAGGAACAAACGCATGGATACGCATAAACAGCATAGGCATACATGAAAGTCTGTTAGCAAAACATGAAGTGTACAATTGTATGTCCTTCATGAAAGTGTGTTAGCAAAACATGTAGTGTACAATTGTTGGATGCTTCCTTGAGTGAAACATATAGGGTACAATATCATGGCTTGCAGTTGTTGGATGCTCACGAGGAAGCTTTGGGCAGAGCATGAGAAAGTTCACACATAATCAGACAGTTGACGTAGTGGCAAGTTGCATAAAGTGAGTCCCCGAGTCGCTTTCCTCTGCATTTGGTTTCTGGCACTGCTCTCATGGAAGCCAGTTGTAACATGCAGGAACAGAGGTGGAGTGGAGTCGCATCTACCAGCAAAACAGTTGGCCATGCAGGTTTGAGCTAGTCTGGCAGATTGATGACGAGCGTAATTGACATCAAAACTGGATGGTTTGCAAAATTCAATTTAAAGTGAACATCATTGAGTGTGGGTTGTAGTCTTCTTTATTAGGTACAAATTTACGGAGCCCAACAGAGTTAATAAGTTTACAGGAACAACTGATCGGCCCTGGTTCCGAAACCCACTAGTAAAATCCAATAATTTGCAAGTTTTTCCTAACTTTGTCGCGGACTACAACGTCCAGGTTTGCCTGTTAACAAGAAATTTGCAGGAATTCTAATGGGTGAGACTACGGGATAGAGTTGACCTGTAGAGAGAAAGATTTAGAGTTCCTAATCTTTTTCCTCTTACCAGTAGGTTTTGTTTGCAGTCTTTTTTTGATGGGTTAACAATTTCAACAGCATCAAATCAGTACAGTTAAGACCCAAACACATACAAGCAGAACAAAACATTAAAATTGCAGGAATCGAATGTGTAATTGACCTAAAACTGCAACAAATAGCTGATAGAACCACCAAGGCACACATATGTTGAGGATCAGAACTTGTATCTTTCTGTTCGTTGAAACGTAAGAACAAGTAATGCAAGAAAGACTATGCTAAAGACCCAATTCTAACGAATCAAAAGTAAAGAGGAGAGATTTATATAGAAGATGATAGATTAATAGTGGGTTTTTGAGAGGATTACGATTTCTTGGCTTGTTCGAGAGAGCGAGCGTGGCCGAAGTGGAAGAGGTCGTATATTCCATCGGCGTATACCCGAACCGGACGATCCGTTGGTGGTTCAGATACCGAATTGCTACAATTGCTCTGCTTATGCTGCTGATCTTCCATACGCTCTCTCTCTCTCTCTCCAATTGCCTCCTCTCTCCGCTTTGCTTTTGGGAATAGCGCTTACCTTCTGGTTGAGTTTCGATACTTTGCTTGGGGTCGCCGGACCAGGCTCCTGTCCTGCCCGGTTTGGAATTCTGTAGGCCCAAGAAAAAGGTTGAAATGACCTTGCCAAATGATAAAATCTCATAAAATTAATAGTAGTAATTATTAATATTAACTAGGTTCAAAGTCTCGTGTCTAGCACGAGTTTTATGCCCGAGTATTTTAATTCAGATTTTAGGGACTCAAATGCGTAAGTAACAAACTCTAGAGACTCAAATGCGTAATTTAGTCATACATAGCCAAAAGACCAAAAGGGCATAGCATTGTGACAAAATTACAAGAGAACCAACAGAGCAATTTCCAATTGGAGGGTAAAATTGGCAAAATGTGGCATTTGACCAAACAAAAAAAAAATTTGGCCTCTCTTTTATAAGCTTCCGAAGGAGGATATTAATATTGATATTGATTTTAGCAAATGTTAATTTTATCATTTGAGAAACTCTCCGAAAAGTCACATGATATAATCTACCTGATATAAACTACTACGACCATTTTCAATACTACATCTCTACAACTCTATTTTTAGACTATATCATCATGTTGAGAGGATAGTTTGTAGTGATTTATTTCTTCTTTTTTCAACTTTTTATACTTTACGAAACAATTTTGGAAGATCTTATAATTTTTTTTAAAGATTTGGTCTCCAAATTTACTTTTAATCTCTAAAAATAATGACCACACCTTCATTTTAGAGATTAGATCACAATGGGTCTCACCAAGATGCTCTATGCAAAAAATTGAAGAAAAGATATGGTAAATTATAAAATATTCCCTCAATATGGAGATTTGGTCTAAAAAATGGAGATATTGTGAAGACCCGGAAATTTATATTTATTTTTCGTGAATAACACATAGGTAATGTGAGGAATGAGGAGAATTGATGAAAGTGACTAAGTATAAGAGGATTAGATGTTACATGTGTTACATGGGTCGATTTGGTTTACACTTGGAATATTTGGACTTGTGGTGTAATTATTCAAAATATGTGGTGTGAGAGAAAGAAAGAGACAAAAAAAAAAACTCCCCCTTCTCCCCCAAACCCAGCAGCATAAGCAGAGTTTGACACCTAATAACACTAGTTTGGCGGCAATCGATCGAAGTAGAGTTTTGAGCATTGGATTGAGATGAGAATATGCATGGGTACCGATATGACACTAATACATATGAAATGATGATGGAAGTGTGATAATGATGACACGGGGCCCGAAAGGGTATGTCCGGAGTGACACGGGGCCTTTATGGTATGCCCGGAGTATAATGAATGAAGTAAATGAATAAGAAGCATGATATGGATGTTCTGAGACACATGTGACATGTTGGATACAAATCGGATACAACGGGGCAGTACCTGGTCTATATTGGTGATCCTCGATCTTTGGGATATTCATAGTCCTTTCTCATGATTCTATTGGTCTTATTAATGATTTATTTCCTTGTTAATCTAAATTGTCGATCCTTGAGCTTCGTATCATTCTTAGTGTTTATTTAGAAACTTTTTGTCCTAGTATACTGAGTTAGTCTCTTTGTTTGCACGTCATGAGTATCTCATTTCCATTTAGAATCGATAGATGTTTTTCTATTGGGCTAGTAAGCTCACCCTATCATTTTCAGGTACTCAACGGGGCGCATGAAGTTGGATGCTTGAAGTGTGTGCATGTTTTAACAGTTCATTAGCGTGGAACTATCATATCATCTTGGAAACTCATTATTTTTTGCTAAGATGACTTTGTAACTCCAATATTATTTGATATTTTTGACTATGAAAGTGATGTAATAACTTTGATACAAGTTCTACTTATGCACTCGGGTACAGGTACCGACTTGATTTATAAACCATATATTGACTTTGACTTTTCAATGGTTGAATGTAAGACTTTTGACTTATCCTACGTGGAGTTTATATATATTTTGGTTATTAGAAATGAGGGCGTGACAGGTATAAAGATCCATTGGAGATGCTCTAACATATTGCGCAATGTAAAAATTGCAGTTCAAGTTATGAATCTTTTTTTTTTTTCGTCTCCTTATTATCCATGAAAATTACTATGTATTATTCCCTCCGTTCTAAAATAACAGTCCACTACGAAAAGTCGTGTCATTTTTCAAATCAAAAAATGCGGTTACTTTAATTTGGTGCGAATTTTTTTGAAAAATGATACACTGAAGTACTTCATTTTTTAATTTGCAAAATGGTAAGAGAGAGGAAGTGGGGCTATTATTTTGGAATGGAGGGAGTAATGTTTAAACAAGTTGATTTTCCATTTGAATGGTATACAATATACATGACAAGCTCTACAAAATAAACAATTTAAATTATTATTGTGGGCTACTTCAACCCTAAAAGCCCACACTAGACGTGACTAAACCTGAGAAAATTAGATGAGAGCTTCGTCCAGGGCTGTCTAACCGAACTATCGACTCGGTAGAGACTCGTTTCAGTTCGATTCGTTGATATAAAGGAATTGAACTTAAAATTTATTTTTAGGCTCGTTTATCAATGACTAAAATCTAAGCCCGACAGTATTCGACGATTAGGTTCATGAATCTAAAATATATGTATTCAATGAATGTTTCATGTATAAACATGGATATGTATTCCCCAAAAGCACTATCCTTCAAGTGTATTCCCCCAAAGGGCATGCAATATCCATATTGATGGCGTGTGGAAAGAGGGTAATCCTTGGTGTGGATTAGGTATTTCGGTCTCATCGCCAATTGGCGCTTTAATTGTGCAAATCGCCGTATCAGCCTATAGCAATAGCCCTATCCAAACAGAGCTTTTAGTAATTCGCGAAGCTATCAAATGGTCATAGAAATATAATTATAATGTAGTTTATTTTTATACTGACTGTTTCAATGCTGTGATCCAATTAAGAGGAAGGATTGAAGGTCACCACGATGGTGCCTTCTTGCTGCGCAACCTTCATGCGGAACTTTCCAAGCTTACATTTTGCAGAATCTCAAAGGTTGCGCAGAAAGAAGTTAGTGTGTGCATGTCCTTGCCAAGCAAGCTCTCTCCTCCTTATGCATCATCCAGATACAGGGGTCGGAAGGCAGACTCTGGAATTAGGCTAATGTTTGTGTTTTGTGTAGTGGGTTTTTTTGGTGTTTGCTCTCTTGTTGTTGCCTCTCCTGCATACTGCCTTTATTTTAATGCATTTCTATCTATTCCTCAAAAAACAAAAAAAAAACTTGGATATGTATAAACTTATGTATATATGTATAAATTCAGATATACAATTATAATCTTAACATGTACTGTAAACTTTGTACGTGATTAGATATGTAATTATTTTGATTTTAACATGTACTACTACAAACTTTTTTTATAGGTAAATTGGAAGATTATGTACTATAAACTTTGTGTATGAGATGCGGCTCTTAACTCATATGGTTGTACTTCTTGTTTTTTAAGAAAGAGGTTTGCGGTTCGAGTCTATGGAGAAACGTTGAGCTCTTTTTTGTTGTTAACCCACTAAGTTACCCACTGATGTATACAATATTAACAAAAATAAATTTTTTTGAATAGTTATGTTTTGTTATAATTTTCCTACGTATGAACAAATAAAAAAAATCAATAAGCAAATTAGGCCAAACTCATCCGAAAAACGCTAATAAGCACACGTGCAAGCATGCAAACGCAACATTAGGAGTACATATATTATTCGCAGCTCTAGTCCCGTATGAATGCGAGCATATATAAATAATTTTTTGGCACGTTAAGTTTGTGAACAAGCTCGAACTCGACTCAAACTGGCTCAAGCTGTGCTTGTCAAATTTAGGTTCAAACTCGAGTTAAAAGTCACTGAAAAACTTAACCAACAAATCTAAACATTCTACGAGTCGATCAGGTGAGCTCGGCTAGACTCGCTTTATTGCATGATAAGACTCTCCTTTGGCGGGAATAAAGCGGTAGAAATAATTTGTAAAATAATCTAAAAGTAATAGTACTCCCTCCGTCCCATTTTGTTTGCTCACTACGATTATGCGTGCCTTTTTTGAACTATTGTAGTTTTCAATCTATAATGTATTTTATATGCAATATGAATCTTGTTTGATAGATCTCAATTAGTTCTATTAGACAAATTTTTTAAAATTTTTTAAAATATTATAAATAAAAAGATATAAACGTTTGAAAATGGCACGGATATTCGTAGTGAGCAAACAAAATGGGACAGAGGGAGTAATAATGGAGTACAAATAACTTGGGACCGAAGGAAAAGTCTTTCAAATCATTTTTTATCAGGGGTGTTTTTTTTTCGTGCAGATGTTAGCTTAGAGCATCTCCAATGAGATAATCAAAACATCTAAATAACTAAAGTTAATAATGATTGTTCAAAAATTGGGTCACATTGGCATAATCAAAGATAACAACCATTTAACCAATAATCAAATTTTGGCATTTGGATAATCGAAAGTAACAACATTTTCTCAATAACCAAAACTCAATAACCAAATTTTGGGGACCACATCCTATTTATAAGTCTTTTTTGGTAGAATAAATTCAAAAGTAACAACATTCTCCCTCCAATTTTCAAATACTTACTTCAAAACTCAATTTTTTTTGCACTCTCTAAAAAATTTGAAATTATCAATAATAAAAAAAAAATTGAAAACATGTTCAAGATTGGTCTCATTTTAAAGGTATTGTGAATGTCTTTTAAATGGTACTAATATTATAAAAAGTATAATTACAAATTTAAAGTTGTGCCCATTTTATGACTAAAAATAGAGTGAGTAGTATTTTTTTTTTTTATGGACAATAAAAACCATTGTGACACTCCACATTGTAAACTTTATAAATGTCTTGTATGGATAATCAAAGTCTGATGTGGCAACTTTTGATTATCCAATTTTGATTATACCACTAGTCAACCTTCAATCCTTAACAAACGAGCTTACCCAAAAACAAAATAATCAAGACTATAAATATTAAAAAAAAAAACTAAGAGAGGGAAAACATGTTTTCTCTAACAAATATGACTTGGCGTTGAAAAATCAAAAGGTATGACTAATAGTTTTTTTTTTTTTTATTGTCATTCGATAGACATCAGTAGGGGGAGTTGGTGAGTTAGTCTTGAAGAGAGTCTAGAGGCTATCCATAGCCTTAAACCCCAAACGCCTCTGCCGAGGCTTAAACCCTGGCCTCCCATGTGGAAGAACTAGGAGATAACCGCTAGCTAGGCTACAAGCCCTTGGTTGGTATGACTAATAGTTCGAGTCCAAAAACATTGGGCTACAATTCTGTCTTCCATTATTTCTCTCGCAGCAATATGTGACAAAATGTATAGCATTAAAGATAATTAGTAAACAAAGTAATCGGGTTAGGCAGTAAACTATTTTTCGCTCTGTTTTTTATTTATTTTATTTTATCAAGTTAATGCCAATTGCTTAGGGCATGGAAGCAGGAGGCATTCTTGTGTTTTGACTTCAAGAAAATTATCATCACCTGGAAAAAATCATTTCATGCACGACTATATTTTTGGAAATTTTCTTGGCACTAACTAGCTAATTTTTGTCGAAGTATTCCATAAATTAATCATTGTATATTTCCTATTTCTTAACCAAATAAATAATGCACCATTTGTTTTTTATAAAGGTCGTGATAAAATACGCATATAGACTGATGTGGTGTTCCAAACTAAGGCCGAGTTTCTCATTTTAGCACTTAAAAGCCAATTTTTCATAAAAGAGCTAAAAATTAAATTACTAAAATCCAATTTATTTACTACTACAAAAGTGCTAAAAACTAAATTGGTAAAAACCAATTTTCATAATAGTATTAAAAATTAAGTTGCTAAAAACAAATGAGAGCTAAAAGTCTTGCTTTTAACGAACGAGAAACCCGCCCTAAATATGTTCTCCCCAAAGGAGGCAGCCTCCACCGCAAAAAGCCCTGACCGAATGTCATTTTCAGAGGACCATTTCGTCAGTCAAAGATAAAACGTAAGGTTCAAATTATCATTCAAATTAAGCCAAACGTGAGTGTTCTCACCAGCACGTTCTCTTGACCAAAGAAATTTTTTTGGGTATCGAATGGGTACCACGTGGCCGAGCCTACGTGGTATCCGAACACTGGATTGGAGTAGTTTAAAAATGTATTGGACTGTCCAGATCAAAACCTTCTCTCTCCCCTTTCTCTCTCTTGATTCTCTCTTCAAATTCGGACCGTCTAAAACCGAAATGGATGGTCAAATGTGCACGCGTGAGTACCCACTCGATACTGAAAACTCGTTCCTTGACCAAGGTCTAGACTCTACAGTCTACACCATCAAGTGAGAGAGACCTTTATTGGACTGGGACCCGGAACTGCCGGGATGTAACACTGTGCTATGACTTATGAGGATTTGTTTACACTGTCGCTAGTAATTCTCCAAATAAAGCCTTTTCTTTACCATTTAATTAGGTCATTGAAATGTCTATGTATTCAAATGTCACGCATACAGATCAAATTTATGAACATAACTTGTTTGAATTTTCTTGAACTCAGTGAATGGAGTTGGGCATTCAAAAGGTCTCTTGAGGTAACCGAAAGATCCCTCTTTTTTTTGGGTAAAGAGATACAAGTATATTAAATCAAAATAGCCGTCTAAAATCACCGGCCAATAAAACAACTACAAAAAGAAAATCACCGGCCAAAAACCACCGGCCTACAAAAAAACAAGGAAAATACAAAAAAAACAGCTAAAAAACGCTAGAGCCATCGCCGGAGCTGTCACCTTTTGCACTAATTATTAGGTCACCCCTTTTGATTATAGGAAAATGCTAACCTCCGCTATTTAGGGTGCCCTAAAGGCGGAGGATAATATGTAAAAAGTATATTGATATCCGTAAAAGTATATTGATATCTGTGGAACGTATATTGATATCCAAACTTATTTGTCATTATATATCTATTATCCAGAACCGGCATAGAGCACGAGCCAATGAAGCCACGGTTTTGGAACCCCCAAAAGTTGTTTAAAATAGGACCCCAAATATTTAAGGCCCTTGTATAAATTAGGTCAAATTAGTTTTGTTTAAGCCTACTACTCATAAAACTAGGCCCAATCCAAGCTTTAGGGGCCGAAAAAAAAGGTGGCAAAATTGAAATTACTCGCAACTTAAGGCCTAATTTTAGAACATGAATTAAATAGATGCTCCCATGTGTCAAGTTCAATGGATTTTGATGTATTGGAATGGTTGTTCATTCCTCGATAACTATATATTTTAAATTTTTATAATGGTAAATCTTTTGAAACGCTTTATTATTAAAACTTTGTTTTGATCAACTTTTGCATGCAAAATATTTAGAAGGCCTCATTCAATAAATTCGCTTCGGGCTCTAATGGGCGGAGGTTAGCAAGATCTTTCATTATATATTTGGCATTCCGTTTTGTCTCACACCAGATATCCGGAATCCAATTCCTAACAAGTAAACATCATATTCCGTTTTGGCTCTAGTGGCCTTTTCAATGTTTCCACCAATGGAGTCCATAATGAAAATACCCAAATCACATCTTCAGTTTCCCTGTGATTTTCATCCTTGAATAACAACCCACCACAGCATTTAAAAAAAAAAACTATCCACATACTAAAATTTTGTAAAGAAGTAAACACCAGATAAATGCATCAGAACACTGCACCAGAATTTGGTTTTATTATATATCACAATCATTCTTTTTACCATTTGTACCCATAAAACATACGAATATAAATCAAGGGAACGTGAAAATCACTGATCGAAGAATAAAACTATTAGTACTAACAGTACGCGCAAGCTAGTCCGGACATCTGGTTATCAGAAAAAAAAAAAAAAAAAAAAAACAATTTCTAAGAGTATCATACTTCTATTCATGATAATCTAAGCATCTCCAATCAGTTCAAAAAAAAAAAAATCTAAGCATCTCCAATAAGTTCGTGCAAAGACATATTCTCCAGTACAGAAAACTCCTCCAGTAGCCTATGATCAGGTGTAGGATAACCACTACTACTTGGAGTATAATTATGATGCATTTTTTGGTGATCCTGGTGGTGGTGCTGTGGCTGATCAGCCGTCTGAGTTATTAGTTCGTAACCATAATCGTATCCGGGCGATACCTTGGTTGTATTATCGGTAGCGAAATTTAAGTTGACCGGACCTTTTCGGGGTGCTGCAAACGATATGTTGGTGGCGCTGTGGCGGCAACCGGTGAATTGTTGGACCAATGCACGGAAGTTGGCGGTGTTGGCGTTGAGAAGGGTGGTTGGTGTCTTCTTTGATGCTCTAGACCTCCTTCGGATTGGTTTCTTCGAAATAGAATTGGTTGGGCTCAAGTTTTTGTCAGTGATGGGCTGATGATGATCATCATAAAGCTGGTATTGCATCCATTGGTCGCTATATTGATATTCACCTACCATAGTTTCACTCATAGTTAGAGACTTATCGGGTGTCGATCGATCTCGATATCTCTCTCTCTCTCTCTCTCTCTCTCTCGATCTCCTCCCTTTTTAAGGAAGATAGAAACAACCTCGTCCTAGGATGTATATATGGTCATTACTAGCTACATCAACTGGTCAAAGTTGGGGAGAATTGTCAAGATTGGCTCGGTGGTCAAAGTTTGAGACTTAAAGAGTTTGTTCTTTTTAAATTTGAAGTTTGAAACTTCCTCGTTTTTTTTTTTGCAATTTTCATGGGGGTCAGTTCATACTAGACTTTGGCCTTTCTTGTAAAGGGTGGTGGGTGAGATTGATAATGTACAAATTAGTTGAAATACGCGTAAACTTATCCGAATAAATTAATTATGAAAAGGAAAGTTGAACGGATAGTAAACGATCCGATGCGATGCTTCCAGGAAACTTAGAAGGTACCTAAGCAGTGATGTAATTTTCACATATGCTTGCATCAACAAAGGCGGAATTAAATTTTGAATTATAAAATAATAAAGCACAATTATTTTTGGAACCTTTAAACGTGGGTCTTTGTCTTTACAATCGAATTTTGTAAAATCTATAAAGATTGCGTTCTACTTCATTTGATATTCCCCAGTTTTTTTTATCCCTTGCTTCTTCACAAATCTTAGATTGTGTGGCACGTGTATTTGTGGTTCTTCGAGTATAGTATAATATTGATGGTACCGTATGTGCGAGAATCCGACCCGGGGTCCCTGTAGCGCCATATCTCTGCTCTACACGATGGGACGCTACACCATGCAACATGGATGGGATGTGCTACAGGAACTCCGATTTTGTTTTATAATTCATCGACAATATTAACAGAATTAGCCGTGATAATAATATGGTTCGTTCATTTTGTAGCCGTTAATTTGAAACCCGTTTAACAAAAACCCAACTTAATCGATCTAATAACTATAGCTATGCTATTTTTCGGTCTAATTATTGTCTAGCCATTTTCACGTAATATAATTTTTTTTCCAACGATAGCGAATCAAGGCAGCAAGTGAACAAGTTCGATCAACAAAAATAGGATCTGTGATGAGACCCACCATCCCAAATTAAGCATCGAGAAATTATTATTTACTCATAGAGCATTGTTGCGCATGTAATGCTCATCGCATATTTGTATGGATTTCATCACGAAAATCCAGGAATGACCTCTCCAAAGCGCCCCTAATTCCAAATAGTGTAATGGAGATGCCTTTCTATATTGAATTGTCGACTCAATTGATGGCCAAGAGGCTTGTGATGATGTAACACCAAATGTGACAAAAAAGTGACTTTTAATATGGTTTCAAATAAGGGTACATTAACGGATGAGGTGGTAATTTTCTAACCTAACCCATGAATCCGCCCATATTCACTCACTTATATATGACTCAACCCAACTCGTTCATATTGTATTTTAGATTTGGTAATTGATTTTTACACCCCCAAAATTGTTATTCACTCTTTTTTTTTGTCTTTTAGTGATTTTTTTTAACATAAAAAGTTCACTAAAAGACAAAAAAAAGGGTTGTGGAAATCAATCCCTTATAGGTTTATATGGGTCAAGCCACTTTAATTTGTGCATAATTTTAATATAAAGATATTTATTTTTAGGATGCATTTGCAAGAAAGTTACTTTTTTTTATTTTAGTGATGTAATTTTTCTCGTGAAAGTTTTATTAATTGTACGTTTGAATCTTAGTATAACGAAAAGGAACAAAAAATTTGTAAAAGAATAGGCCAAATTCCCCATTTTTGCTGATTAGATAGAAAATGAAAAGTAAATAAACAAGTTATGAAAATTCAACTCTGCTTTTATTTTGCTATCATTAAAGTGCTAATCATTTATGTCCATAGTTCAATTTCCAATTCGTAATAGAAGTACAGTACAAATTACTACAAAGTCTCAGCATATTAAAATACGAATGACAATTATTTGGACTCTCCAATTGACCTTGTTCGAAGCAAATCGTTAGACATTGAGCCATTAGAAAGTGGCAGGTGTGTCTGGAGTCGGTGGCCTTGTTAGTCTTTTGCCGTTCTCTTTTCAATTGTTAGTAGTTTTGACTTCATTCCTGTTTGTCGATGTAATCGGTGCTGGATGACTTTTTGAAATTATATAATGACATGTTCAAGAGAGAGAGAGAAAATTGACAAGATCTGCAAAAAAAAAAAAAAAAAAAAAGATTGGATTGGGTCTAGTGAGTCGCGTGACCCTTTGTTAACCCGTCTACTAGTAACTCATATTCGATTCACAATCCATATCAAGCTGCCCAAATATAAGTGTGAGCAAGAATTGACTTCAAAAAGAAGTATCGGCGAACCACGCAAACTTGGAGCTTCTACCGACAACAATTTAGCGGAATAGTATTACTGGTCATAAACAATGCTTGCGCGCGTTATGACTTTTGTTGGTGATGACAACGTTGTGTAAGATGTTTGGCACGCAGCCAGCTAGGACTTTATGGCACTAGGTTCCTGTCTTAATTAAAAGTCAAAAATAAAAATAGATAGCAATACAAAGAATATAAATCCACATCTTTGCATAGTTTTTTTTTTCACAAACGACTGTCTGAGAAGTTTACGTGCACGACTGTGCATAGTTATGAAATTTCGAGAATTTTTTTACCTGTAATGCAATTTACTTTCATCCAATCAAGTTCCCCCAACTACAACTACAACTCCAAAGTTAGACTGTTTTGATGGTAGTCGTTGTTTTAGTAACATAATCCTTTAGTAGAATTCTTCACTCTCATTCCTCGTTCTCTTAAAAGATGTTTTCACGCTGGCACAAATGTTATGTGGCTTAAGTCATGGTGTTGTGATCGTAGTCAATCTTCAATCAGACCCTTAGCTCCTACTCTCAATTCTCCCTCTGTGCTTGCAGCCTCAATCCTCACCAATTTAGTAATATGGAATATTTTCGAAAGACACTTTCGTGCGCTCGAGCATTATGACTCTTTAAGTTGTGATGGTGTGGGGCACTGGTGCTAGGTGATGCTTATGACAAATGGTGTCATTTGTATGACGATAACAAATCTCATGGGAGAGGAGTTGAGGGTTAAACTTGGTATTTTGACAAATTAATTTCACAAGTGACTTGAACCAAATTGGCTTTTTACTTGTTAAGTCACTAACAAAAAGACAACTTGTTTCACTGGCTTTTTTTAGACTTTACTAACTTATTACACATAATGACAACAAAAAGTTAGCTTGTTCCTCTAGCTTTAGAAAATGCATGTTTCTCTTGTGGAACAAATTGTCTTTAGGCGTCTTTGTGAACCACTAAAGACACCCACTGGAACAAGGCCAATTAACTAAACACTTGAGTAACGAAGGGGCAATGTGGAATGCAACTTCTTCTTTCTTTCTTTTTTGTGCAAAAACAGAAGTGCTGGTATTGTAGAGTATTGTCTCATCACACTACATCACTATTTATAACTGATTCACCGTACTGATGTCGGGATCGAAACTAAGGTCCTATACGTGTGAGCAGTATTAGGAGTATATTTAGCCCCAATAACGAGCTATAAAAACTTGAACCTGAACATTATCTTACCAAATCTAATAAATTTCCAATTACTGAACCAACCTCGATGCAACCTACCTCGATGCAACCTCAAACCTCAGTCAGAGGGGAACTGTAATTTGCCGATATCACGGGGTAAGAAGGCAATGGTCACAAATCTCACTGAAGTTTGGTGTAATTTCCCACTCTCCAATAACAGGATCAGCCGTGAAAAGGTACTAGTTTGCACTGAACAAATTGGAGTTGTAAATTTTGAGATTCAACGGCTCGGATCAGTGCCCTCTATCTCCTCATTAAAGCTTGTCGGACTAATTGAAAAAACAAATCTACACATTAATCCGAGTTGTTGGATCTCAGAATCCAGACCCGGATTTATTCGGCACAAACTACCTTTTCACTGCTCATCCATCGTGAAAAAGTTATTCTCTAACAAAATAAAGCAGTCCAAAAAAAAAAAAAAACACAAAATAAACTGAAGCAGAGGTACCAAGCGACATTCGACACACTGGTTTCCACAGAGAAAGAAGAGGGAAAATGAGGAGAAACGCAATTCTGCTGCGAAGTCTCAATCGAAACAAGAGGCTTCTTTCGCCTTCTATCAACGAAGCCCTAATCAATTCGTCTTCGAATGCAGCAGCAGCAGTTTCAAATTCCAATTCTGTGGTTTCTTTCAAAAAGCTTTTTAGTTCCACAGTAACCCTCACCGCTTCTACCGCCACCGAATTTGAGTTGCCGCAGCGTTTCAGCCTCCGAAGAAGCCTATGCTCGGCACCCTCAGGTCTCTCTCTGTCTCTCTCTTTCTAAGATAGTTGTTGTGCTGATTTAGGGTTTATGTTGCTCATTGAGGCCAATTATTAATCGAAGTGTCGTCGAAGTTCTTTTGCTTTTCAGCTAATTTGTTGATTAAACTTCCATTGCTGTAATTTTTAAGTAGTAGTATCGTGTATTAGCCAAATTGTGAATTGAGATTCTAAATTCTTCTGTCGTGATTTCAAGTCATTTTTATGATAGTTTAATTTTCGTAAAAGAAAGAAGAAAAAAAGGTGGCAAATAAAGATACCTTGAATGGTCTCATTGGTTATAATCAAGGTTGTCTAACCCTGTTGGTCAATGCCAGGGAGGACAACTATGGGGTATGCTACTTCCAAGATTCGCTGTCAATTCTTCTGGGTCAGTCTATACAGCACTTCACTCCAGTTTTAAATGGGCACTCACCTAGTGGGCGAAGGGATTGGTGGATTAGACGGGGTGCGTCAAAGCCGAGGTTTTAAATTTGGCCATTACGTTTTTTAGCCTTCCAATACCATTATACCCCGATACACTGGTGAGATGAGAATTGCATGCGTATCAGCCGGTTCCCACTAAGAAATGGCAATTGAATGGTTAGAAATCTGAATCACCGACATGGAGACATAATCATAGTCATAGTCATTTTGAAAAACTGACTTGGATATATCGAGGAGTGTTATTCACAATTTGTTTCTCGCATTTGTTCACAGGTTTCATTCATGTTGAACTTGCCTTTCAGTTTTCTATTTGACAAGCAGGTTGCCGTATTCAAGTTTTTGTTGTTGATACAAATTGTCGCATCATCTTGAGTTTGATGCAGGGTAATGTTCATTATGTTATTGTTCTTGATGCAATTGCTAATATCAGGTCCATCGAATATTGTGGCGATTGATTCTGAAGAAAAGTTCAGAAGTTCTCTTCATAAGGTTCAAGGTAATTTTTTGCTTATCAAAGAAAAAGTATCGACGTAAATTTCAGGTTACCTGCTTCTTTCTTTCAACTTTCAGTTTCATAGTTTCTGGTAGAAGTAGATTAATTGCTTACATGTTTGCTGAAATCTATTGTTTCAGATGAAGCTTTGCCGGCAATATTCTACTTCACTGCAGTATGGTGCGGTCCATGTAAGAGTGTCATAATTTGTTAATTAATGCGGGTGATTTGTGCTTCAGTTTTTTTGCCTTCAGAATTTAGAATAGGCAGTACGCACATTTTACTTTCCAGGAATCAGGATACATGGAAAAACTTTTGTGCAAGTGTTGTGAACTTGTGATATTTTCATCTTCTGCAGGTAGGTTATTATCTCCCGTCATTGCACAGTTGAGCGAGAAGTTCCCTAATGTCACCACATATAAGATCGATATTGATCAGGTAAGAAGGATTTCTGATTTGTTGATATTTGGAGTGTGCAAAAGGCATTGCGGGTATTAGCTTTAGGTTGAGGAGGTTATAGTATTACCTTAATGCTTCACCGACAAACAGTGAGCTATCTGTCATGGGTAGTGTTATGAGTGAATGCTTGGTCATGCTTGTTTTTCTTTTCCCCGTATTTTGCGCCTAACAGCTGAGGTGCATGCCTCAACCAACCTACAATTACCTCTTATTTTTGCACTTTGAAATCTGGGGGAAGGACTGGCTGTGAACCACAAGACACACTGCCCAAGGAACGCGTAAGCCACCAAACATCCAGAATAATCACACAAACATAAAAATTCACAAAGTTAAACCACAGCATACAATAACATTGGAAACAAACAACCCACACACAAAATCCAACGACAGCTAAAGTAAATCTCAGCACATGAAAATCTCAAATGTCTCAAGCCCCCTTCGCTAGATTACTAAAAAAAAGTCATTATTGGAGATCCTAAGACAAAATCTTAACCCTCAGCTCACCTGAAATATGTTGGTGTATAGCTTGGGCTCACACCTCACTTCCCGGTCCCCAGCAATAATAAAGCATGCGTGGCATTTTACTATTTCGAGATCAGGGAATGAAAATAAGCATCCACTATGTATGTGTTTTCCAAAGTTTCAGAGTAAACGCAATACGATGTGTAAAACACTTGATTCTGATAGCTTCATCAAATTGTTTCAAAGCAGTGTGTGGGAACTGGGACACCTATGCCAGCACACCATAGCATGTACCTAAAAAAAATTCATGTTTTTTATGCGGTCTTTCTCGATGGTGATATTCATCGACGTCCATATTGATACAGCTTTTGCTTGACCATCTTAACTTTGGGCTTCGATGACCTCTGGGTCACATATCATATGTAGGTGACAGTTATTCCGGTGGGGCAACTCAACCGGAACGGCTTAGCAAATACTCACGGGTTACATATCGCATGCACTTGTATGCCGCTACGTATGTGAAGAGGATGTTGGAATCTTCCTACTGTTTAACAAGCAGGATTTAGAAATGGTCCTTCGAAAGGATCATCAAGAGATTAAAGGCGATAATTTATCCTATGGAATATCTTTTCCACTAGGGTTCAAGGCATAGAATGGTCGAACATTCTCGTAGGAGCTAGGTCAACGTTCTTTGGGGTATATTGAGAGGTTCTGCAGGCTTAGGAGAATGCTTGCTTTGCAGGTTATCTTGTGGAGATCAAACAGCCATATTAGATCCCGTGGAGGATGTAAATTTTGTGTTGAGGCCTACGATTGATCATTTTATTAGAAGATATGGTTTGCAAACTTGGGGTGTGGCTGAGAGCTTAAGACACTAAGTATGTCCATTTGATTTATGCTAAAGAGTTGCTTGTTATATTTTATTTGGAGACTTGGTACTCCGGCAAAGCTGCTTCTTTCAGTTTATGATGATATGCGTTGACGTGTCTACTTCTTTGGAGTTCTCCATGTCTCAGGTGTTCTTTCTTTGTTCGATAAATTTATTTCACATGTAAACTATCACAGTTGGAAATCATGTCTGAAATCCAGAAAAGTGGATTATACACCATGCTTTTTTTTAAGTTTTTTTGTTAATGAATTTGCCTTTCTTTTTGGAACATAATTGGGAATATTTTTGTTTAATGTACTTGCAGGAGGGGCTTGGAAGCACCTTAGGTGAATTAAATATTCACTCTGTGGTGAGACAACTGTTTATCTTCTTCTTTTCTTTTCTATCCTTTTCCCTTTATTGCGTGACCTCATCTTATTGAATGTTCTAGCGATGCATGTCCTTATGTGTATCAGTTTGCATGTTTGTAGTCTTACGTTTGAATTTCCTCTTTGTTCCCATTGTTGGGAACAATACCTTGAGGATACAAATGCTTATTATGCCTTACCTTTATATTCTGATAATGGACTCTGTTTATGGAGATGCTAGTCCAATTGGGAAAAACAGTACGGGAGTAGTGGATGTGGCAGTAGCCGGTAGGCAGCTGATGACCATTTTTTAAAAAATAAGAATGTTTTTTTTTTTTTTCCAAAATATTTGGAAGATGGCGTTTTCAGAATTTTCGTGAGTGCACGATTCCTTGTGTCAACAAGAACAAGGTGGTGGTAGAAGAAACGATGAACAAATGTCAGTTTTCTTTTGTGATAGGTCATAGGTTTCCTTGGTTGTAAAACTGGACAGATTTCCTCTCTGCAATCTCCAGTTGGGAGGCTTGGTTTTTTATTTTTATTTTCCAAGAATAAATGAGTGGAAATTTTAGGAAATTATTTAATAAGGATTCTGTATATATGTATAGAACCGTCATTAAATGCACTATGAAGTAGTTTTCTTTGTGATCAAGTATTTTGGTCAGTTTTTGCATATACAGTGTACACGAGTTTTGAAATGTTTAGAACTGTCACCTGTGCATATATAAAGAAAATTCAAGCTGCACTCATTTGCATTTATATGCTTCATTTTGCTTGCTTGGATTATGTTACACTGCACTATGTGGGTCAATTATGGTTGTGTCAAGTTCATTGATTGGCAAATACTAATTTGCATCACGATACATTGGCTAATTTTGTGCCTCGATTTTCCCACAATGGACTATATCTTTTGTTTTTCATCGCACAATGCCGATAATGGGGTGATGTATTTGCTTATGTAAACGATTTACATAATTGGTTTTCTGATGCTGAGAGTAATTTTCTGCAGCCAACTCTCCATTTCTACAAAGATGGGAAAAAAGCGTCTGAAGTGATTGGAGCTGATCTTCAACGCTTGAAAGATACCATGGAAACTCTTTACAAATAATCCCCATATTGCACCTGAAGCTAGTTAGTCACCGCACCGACATATTGGTCGCGGTGGTCTGGTCTATAAATTTATTACCAGTTTTGGTCTATCTTTGCTTTGTTTTATAGATCCAACTGCTAAACCATTTTTTCCTACTTACAGTCGTATCCTCGAATGATCAGGTTGTTTCATTTGGAGGGATTATGGTGTTGTGACTACAATATGCACCTTTTTCTTTATTTTTTTGGGTTTAATGTTATATTTGCCGTCAATATGGATTATGCAGCTGATTCTCGTGTCGTTTCAATTGACATTATGTTGATTCCTTGTGCACCTTGCTTAGTTTCCCGCTGGTGAAATGACTTGTTACGGACGGAGAGAGTGGAGGGATAAAATGTGAAGAATCATTTTGTCGATTTCTAGCAGCTTCTCTGGAAACGATTTTTGTCGAAAATCTGTTGAGAGAAATCATTCAAATTGCCATTATGTACTTAATTCCTTTCATATATATGGATAAATTAGGAACCAAGGCAATTTTTAAGAGTTCACATCTTCTTTCTTAGCTGGAATCTTTACAATAGAGTGATGTAATCCCATTGAAAATCAGAGGCCATTTTGTTTTCCAATACTTTACTGAGAGTAAAATTATGAGGATTAATAAAATTCTCATTTTCATATTTCTATGTGGTTATAGACACTTTGACATGTGAATACGTCATACACGACTTGACTTGGATGCCGCACTACAACCTTGTAGTGCGGCACCGCACTACAGAATGTCATATCCTCTCAAAAACTTTCAATCATTTCATCTCTAGAAATTCAAAAGCATCTCTTGACAAATCCTAGACAACAAATTGGGGCTTAGCTCAATTGATCACTTTTGAATATTTTTAAATGAGAGCTCAGTGGTAATTCTTGCAAAATATTCTTTGTTCACATATTTTTTTATATCTTAACGGGACTATCAGTTGGGCTTAGTATGATTGTGAGCGTATACCCAGTTTGATGTGATCCAGATATGTTTATTCTTTTACTACTTGCAATAAAAATTACTCCAGATATGTTTATTCCGTAAATCATTTTTCGAATTTTTTCTCACCAAATTAAAGTACTCATCAAGTACTTTAATTTGGTGAGAAAAAATTCGAAAAATAATACACGAAAGTACTTCATTTTTTGATTTGAAAAAAGGCAAGAGAGAGAAAGTGGAGATCTTATTTAGGAACGGAGGGAGTAAAAAAAAACTTCTACTCAGTAAAGGAAACATATTGTAGAGATTTCTTATAATTTCTTAATTACAATAGAACTTTTTTTATCGCGATTTTTTGAGAAGTCAAGTCTCTCACCTTCCAAAATAACAACCCAAAAAATAATCAGGGTTTTTAACTTCACCTATTTTTATTCAGAAATGTAAGAAATGTGACAATTGGAAAACAATTTAAGAGTAAAAACCATATAAAATAGACCTTAAAGTGCCTGAGAAGAAAGAGTAGGAAAACAATATCGACCCATATACCCATGTCTCATATTTGCTCCGGATCCGTGGCCCTAATGCCATGACAAGTTTTGTTTAGAGCCACAACTGTCAAAAGTTTTTGACACTTCTACCCTCCCCATCTTAAAATCGATTTCCAATTTCGTCTGTAAACCCTCCCTTGCAATTTTATTATCTCTCTCTCCTCCACGGCAATTTGCGGTTTGTACTTTGTAGCGAAGAAAGGAAAAAACAAAAATTGTTCTAATCGTCTCATAAGGCTTAAGGTGGGAGGGTGAAATTGTAAATCAACACAACTTTGTGGTGGCTCTAACAGAATGCATCGAGGCATTAGCGTTACCCATCCATTGATAATCTGTGTGCTAACCCAGTGCTGCCACTCTTAACCCTGTCCATGGCTTTCTCGTTTGCTCAATCCACCTTCTTCTCAAAACCCTCTCTTTTCCTCCATCATAAAAATGGCTTCAGAAGCTTATCCTTTTCCCTTTCTTTCTCCCCCTGTTTTTGTACTTCCACCGCTCTATCTTCGGACAAGATTCGCCATCAAAAGTGGAGACAACCAGTCGTGGCTTCAGTTCTTGAGCTTGGTGGAGTCAAGATTTCTAAAGATGGTAACTTACCCACCTTTCAAAATTGTATTTTTTTTAATGGGTTTCTGCTGAATTGCGCCATTTTATACGTTTGTAAACTGTTTTGGGTACTGGTCGATTTGAATTTTTAGTATTTTTTTTAATCTTTTTGGTTCTTTAAATTTTACTACTTTTTGCGATTTGGGTATCTGGGTTGGACGCAAATTGTGTGTTTTAGTTGACTTTGCACTTTTTATGTAGAGAAATTGGAATAAGTTACCGGTATTTACTATTTTCTGAGTATTGGCAATCAGATTCATCTTTGTTTAGTTTTCATTGTATTGAGTCGCAGTCTATATCTTAACTCAAAGATTAATGTTTAGTTGCCAGTACTCTTGCAAATGGGTCATTTACTCCAATTTCCTTTCAAGTTCTAGAAACTTCACCAATTGAACATATGAATTGAAGTGTTTGTTCTTTGTAGTTTGTTAGACGGAGGATTCTTTTCTTTTCTATCGCCTAATTTATTTGGTAATTGAATGCGCAGATGTGGTTAGGGATGACCCAACCAACAATGTCCCGGATTCGATATTTACCAAACTTGGAATGCAACTTCACAGGAGGGATCAACATCCAATTGGGATTCTAAAGAATGCAATATACAGCTACTTTGACACCACTTACTTGAAAAAATTTGACAAGTTCGATAATCTCTGCCCTATTGTTTCTGTTAAACAGGTACCGCCTTTGATTGACTAAGGAACTTTAATGTAATAAAAAAACACTTACTTCCAAATCTACCTCTATTAATAGCTGTTCTTTGGAGATCTTGTGTTTCTCTTTATTCTTGAATTGTGCTGAGGTCTTGTTTGATATTAGTCATATTATATAAGTTGCGGTAGGGCTCTCTATATTTAACCCAAGATGGTTTTGTTGATTGTGCTCTGAGTTCAAAGTTGAAGACTGAGTAACTTTAGCTGTGCGGGTGCCTGATCCTCAACCTTAGTGGGATCTTTACCCTTTGACCTTATGTTGTAAAGAAAGATTAATATGTATTTCTCTTTATATTCTAACTACAAATAATGCAGTTTATATCGGTAATGTGTTGGAAGCCAAAGATACTGATGCATTTAGCTGTTAGATTTACAGTTTTACATTCACCTAACTTCCATGAAGTAACCTTGAAGGATTTACATACTAAAGTAAACTAGTAAAGTGATCTACTATTTGTCTTGCAAATGTCTCAGATGTCTTCTCTATATAGGTATTTGAGGGCTTCTACAATTGTAAAACTATCTAAAGCGGCATCTATTAAGATTCTAAGAAGCATCAGGAATCAGATTAAACTACTATATTTATCAACTTATCAATTAGGATTCCTCTTTCAGTTCCATGATTTGGAAGAAACATGACATTGTTTGCAATATGGATTCATATAGTTTGTACATATGGGTGACGACGTTAAATATCAGCGTTTTTATATTGAACCATAAGTCCGTTGGTGACTAGGAAGAATTTGCGTTCCAACAAAGTCAATGTCAATGTGGCTTTCTGCTCTGTGGATTGAGAACAGGCGCATAAATTGCTAGTTGAACGCATGACACCATCATGGCATGACACAAAGAAGTTTTTTGTTTGGCTTAAAAATGGCAATAGCTTCCTTTTCAGAAGTGAGAAAAATAAATGGAAAATGTGAAGTAGACATTATAATGTTTCAAACAAACTGTCGACAATGCATAAAATACCTTCTTCTACTTTCTTCATTTGATTTGCAGCAAAAGATACCTTTCCTATTTTTGTAAAAGGTGGATACTAACACACCACCCAGAGCCCACCATTCCTGAACATAAAATGCCTCAGAATTTAGCCAACTTCTTGGAGGTGCTTTCTCCAAAATCTGATTTGCATTTCTGTGGATCTCCACCTGCCTTACCGAGAGCAACATTGAATGTAATTTCCAGATACTTTTCCTTTTATTTGTTCCTAAACGGTTCCATGAAGATGTAATCCACTAAGGTTGGAATCATGTGCGAAGAAACCTTACACTATAAAATAAGGGGGAAGGTCTTGAACAAGAACTTGGTTCAGATATTCTGGACGTGTCTCACTGGGGCATAATTTAGAAAATCAACCCACTAGAGAAGGCTGCTAAGAAAAAGTTGAAGTCTCCTAGTGGGATATTTTGAAGTAAAATTTAGCACATGGATGATCTCAACAATTGGTGCATCTGATACTGTGCAACTTGTTTAGATTCCACTATGTGTTTGTTTTCTCAACCACGAGAAACAACTGGAAGTAGCCAGAGTATGATAATTTATCAGCAAAATAAAGTCGGAGGGTTTTGTCACATTCAAAGTTTGGCATTTAAACACTGAGAATTTCCTTGTTTTTAGCACCATACATACGTTCATAGCAGACTTAAATACTTCCCTTTTTTGTAAAGAAATCTTTCTGTTCCAAATTTATATTTTTATTCTGACTTTTGGTCATTGTATTGTATCAGTATTCATTGAGGGTGTATGTTGCAGCTGAACTTATGTTTCTTGCATGTGTTATTTTTTTTTTGGTCATATACTCTTTTTTAGTTTATTTCATTGTTTGGCCTATGGACTGCATAAAAATCTTATATTCCAGCCCAAAATACTGAGGAAATGATAAAGTCCCCTTACTAGTTTTGGGGAGGTATCAGATTATAGGCGAGAGTGGACAAAACAAGCTTAGGAAGAGTTCTTTTGTCGCGATTTCAGAATTTATGTTCTTGATAACTGGTTTTCTTGTCAAGCGTTTTGCGTGCATTGTTGTGACAGTGGGTATCCTTCTTGCAGAACTTTGATGATGTCTTGGTGCCTGAAGATCATGTGAGTAGGAGCTACAATGATACATATTATGTGGACCCTGAAACAGTCCTCAGGTGCCACACGAGTGCACATCAAGCTGAGCTAATGAGGAAGGGGCACACCCATTTCCTTGTCACTGGGGATGTCTACCGTAGAGATTCTATTGACTCAACTCATTATCCCGTGTTCCATCAGGTTTCTTATCCTTGCTATCGGCAATCATGGTTTTCTGCTCAATAGTTTCTTCAGATGTACTCTTTATCAGTCAAGTGATATGTGTACTAAATAGTGTAGATGGAAGGGTTTCGAGTTTTTAATCCAGAAAACTGGGAGCCATCTGGTATGGATGGCACAAATTATGCAGCTGAGGACTTAAAGAAGTGCCTCGAGGGTCTGGCACGCCACTTATTTGGTATAGTGGAAATTGAAGCATGACTTGTACCTTTTAAACAGGCATATCTTGTGGGTGTTTTCTGAACAATTAAATAGGCATGTGCCGGTGGTATTATTTGATGAATTCCTAGGCCTAAATCTTTTAAAATTTTCAGGTGCTGTGGAAATGCGCTGGATTGATACTTACTTTCCATTTACCAATCCGTCATTTGAACTTGAGATTTATTTTCAGGTTTGCCATCACCTTTCTATTTCTTTTTTTATTTGTCCATTGCATATGAAAGGGCGGATCTACCATTGAGCAAGTGGGGTCACTTGACCCACACATATGTCCATTAAAATGGTTAGATTTTTATTTGCATTTTGTGAATTTGGCCCCACAATTTCAATGAAATTGCCTTATGTATGAAGCTATGCAACTAAAATTATAAATTTGCCCTATTTTTAACACTAGAAGTTCACTCATTATTGGTCATTATATACTAAAGAAGTTGCAATTTCAATACTCATTTTTCGATTAGGAACATATATTTGCAAACTTATACGACATTTTTTGCACAATTGCTTCCCTAAGGACGGTCAATTACTTACAATTTTCTAGTAATAATGCATATTCAATTTTTATTAGCAAATAAGAAGCAGATCTAGTATATTTCTTGTTAAGTAAACATAGCCCCACATTGCTTGAGGATGGAATGGGTGATCATTTAATATAATGTTAGGACCTCTCCACTCATAGCCAATTGGTTTTGAGTTGGATAAAAAGTTTCCACATGGTATCAGAGTGAGGCCCATTCCACCTGACATTTTAAACTACTACAATCCCCACCCCATGATGACGGACCAATAAAAAGACTGCACGATGATAGACCCAAAAAAAAGCTACACGTGGCAGACCTCAAATGTGGCTGCACGTGAGGGTGGATGTTAAGTAACATAGTCCCACATTGCCGATCAAAAAAAAAAAAAGAAACATAGTCCCACATTGTTTGGGGATGGAATGGGTGACCACAATATGATGTTGGGACCTCTTCACCCATAACCAATTAGTTTTGAGTTAGATATAATGTTTCCGCATTTCTAAATATTGATGTTGCTTATTCGTTAATTTGGGCATTTGTTTTACATGTTTAATATTACGTATTTTGAGAGGTTTTGAACTATGTTCTTGCTACACATACCTTTGCCTTCGTAAGAGGGGGATCCAAATGAGAAAAGTTCATTTTATATAGCTGTAAAGGGACATATGATGTCCATGAGAAATCCACAGGCGAGTAATGGAGAGGACGACCTGTGACCTGAACCAACGAGTTCCCACCTAGGCAACGGTAACGGAGGAAGGTAACTATTCAAGTCAAATCCAAACTACCTAAGTAGAAATGAAAGGGAAAGCGACTTGACAAGAGAATTCATTCCCCTGGGCACTCCCTTGTTTCATTAGATATAAGCAGTGTTTTAAAAAGCGCGCTTAAGCGCAAAGCAAGGCGCATGTCTAGCGCTTCATAGGGGTGTGCTTAAGCGCAAAAGCGCACGCTTTTGTGAATTGATCGATCGACATCGACTTCTTCCTTCTCCTTCTTCTTTCTTCCTCTTCTTCTTCTTCTTCTTCTACTCGGTTTCTTTTTTCTATTTTCTCGACTGGAGTTTTTTTTTCTTTGTTCTTCCTTCTTCTTCTCTGTTTCTTCTTACTCTGTTTTTTTTTTTTTTGAATCAGACTTCATTTTTAATATAAAAAAAAAACTTACATTTTTGTAAAAGAATTCCAGTCTGATATTTTTTTTTCTTCTTCTTCTCTGTTTCTTCTTACTCTGTTTCTTTTTCTTTTATTTTTTTGAATCAGAGTCATCAAACTTCAATTTTTCATAAAAAAAAAAAAATTCATTTTTGCAAAAGAACTCCAGTTAGAACTTCATTTTTTGAAATGTCATGTTTTATGATATTTGAATGTTTTATTAGTGTTTGCTTGTGTTGAAAATATTTCCTAAATTAGAATTCTACATTACCTATATTAGAATTCTACCTGTTCTAAAAAATTGCGCCTCGCTTTCAAGAGGCACGCGCCTCGCGCTTAAAGCTCCAGGGGGCCATGGCTCCTTGGTGCACCTTTCGCCATTTAAAACACTGGATATAAGCATTTTCAACCCCCATTAGTTTCATAAGATATAAGCATTTTCGACCCCCATTAGTTCAATAGCTTTATAAATGTGAACACGCTCACATACCTTCCAGAAACCACCACAATATGTCAAAACCACTGGACTTCTTCGATAACCACATCATAGGCCGTGATCATGCATGTTTGACACTAGCAAAGCCCACGTCTCATACATCAAAGCAGCTCTTTGGAACGTTTGTGTTATTCTTCACTTGACTTCACTTTTGCTGGAGTTACTTTGGCAATATGCAATGTGTGCGTACAGCTGGAATAACTGCAAGCTGTGACTGCAATTGATTTGGAATATTGGCTTATGTTATTTTCGATACCTTATGTAACTTGTAATAAACTGGCTGATGCTTTGATAGGAGAAGTGGTTAGAAGTTCTGGGATGTGGAGTGACAGAGCAGGAAATACTGAAGAGAAATGGTAGAATGAACAATGTTGCTTGGGCTTTTGGACTTGGCTTGGAGCGTTTAGCAATGGTCCTCTTTGACATACCAGATATTCGACTTTTCTGGACAACAGATGAGCGGTTTACCTCTCAAGTAATTCCTGAGTTCATTAAAACTACATTGCTTTGCCTGTCCTACTTGCCTGCACTTTGTTGAAAATAATCGATTGCTGATATTCCCTCCGTCTTAATTTGTTTGCCATTTTCATTATTCCGACATCTTAAAATCTTAGAAATTTTATAATTTGGTATTTTTATAAGATTTTTATTCTGCGGTGTTTTGTTTGTTGATATAAATTTGGAAATATGTAACACGAAAATAACATTATCTATTGACCTAGTTAAGAGCCACGATTGCCAAAAAAACAAATTGGGCGGAGAGATTCTTAACTTACTTCCAAGAGAAATCAGTTGGAAATTCTAACTCCCAAGGCCGTTAACTCTATCCTTTTGTAAGCTGATTTGTTGTTATTTGTTGCTTCTATTATTGTCATTATCATCATTGATCGTACTATTCTTCATGTAGTTCTCGGAAGGCCAGCTTGGGGTAAAGTTCAAGTCATTTTCGAAGGTATGGAAGACATTTCTTTAGTGCATGATACTAGATGATTTTCTGGAGTAGTTCATTGTTTTGGCTCCAACTTTGTTGAAGCTATTATATGATTTCCAGCAGAAGTGTCTCTATCGTGGGGCCTGATGCCATTTTATGCTCTTTGCAAAAATCCTTGACATAAGTTCGTCCTATTTTGGTGAATTTAAACTCCAGTTACTTTTTGCACCTTTCAATGCTTCTTCACTACCACTAAAGCTTGAAGATACTCTTGTTTCAGTATCCTCCTTGTTTCAAGGACATGAGTTTCTGGATCAGTGGTTCATTCACTGAAAACAATCTTTGCGAAGTTGTTCGTGGAATTGCTGGAGATCTGGTGGAGGAGGTAAGTGCTTGGATTTTTCCAATTAGACTTCTCCTGGAGTAACGAGAATTTTTGGTTCTTAAAAAATCAGAATTTTTTAACTAGGTAGATTCAATACATCCAGAAACTTGAGTTCCTCATTGAACAGTTGAATAGTGCTGCGGGTGGAACATTATACTCAAAGTAACTGCCTTTTAAAGCTTAGCTGAATGTATAGCAGGACGTGGCACATAATTCTTTCTATTCGAAATGGGGGAAATGAAGATACATAAAATCTATAATGATCTATAATTTGGAGGTTGACTAAAACAAGTGAGTTCATCTTTCCATGCCAGGTGCGACTGATCGACAATTTTACGAATAAAAAAGGAAGGACCAGTCATTGTTACAGGATAGCATATCGATCAATGGAGCGTTCACTAACAGACGAGGAAATTAATGATTTGCAGGTTTTTTTTTTTTGAAATATTTTCTCGGCTCTTGTTTACGCTTGATATATCATAACCCTAATTTTGTTCTGTTTTATTATGTTTGCAGTGGAGAGTGAGAGACCAGGTGGAGACCAAGTTGAATGTGGAGTTGAGATGATGAGCTGCGTTGGTGCCAGAAAACCATCTTTCGACCTCCATCTTGTAATTTTCTTCACCAATTTTTTTACTTAAGTTTGTCATTTCGTTCAGCCTTCATATTCACATCCACAACTTCTAATTTCTTCAAGTTTGCTGTTAGGATTTCATAGCCGATTTTCATGGGAAAATTCTCGGAAATAAGCCCATGAAGTATTCAGACACAGTAGAAAAACGAATGCAGATACATTAGAAAAAACTATACGAGAGTAACACAATTATGTGAGCAATGGTTCTTTATGATTTCCCTTGTTTTTTGGTTATGGTTGAAAACCACTGAAACCGTCACATCACTTTAAGACATTTTACCCGATGCTATCCTCTTGCGTATAACAGAGCATGTAGTTTATAGGACGACACCTCGCCCGCGCCCCCCCCCCCCCCCCCCGTATTTTAAAAGCTATGTTACATGGACTTGGTTGTCGTGTGAGCAGTTATGTCTTTGGTATCCACTATATCAAAAAAAAAAAATTTGTCACGTCCAACGATGCGAGGGCACGGTTGGATTTCATATTTTTCAATTACTTACGTAATTTTAAGGTACAATGTTTACAAACAGTACGTGTTAGAAACAGTTGTGTGCTTGAGTGCTTGATAGACGCATATCTCAGTAGACATATTGAACACGTATCTCGTACCGGTATGTTGTAACCTTTTGGGGGGGGGGGGGGGGCGGGTAATTTTGTAACCATTTTTTTGGTACAACGGAAAGTTAAAAAAGTAGAACAACAAAGCGATCAGAACCGTAGCATACATAACTAATAAAAGGGATGAACAAAAGCTAGTCCCTATAACAACCAACACCCAAAGCATTTTCAATCACGAAGCGTCGAACTGATTGTGGGGATTCCTCTGTGACAACAAGGTCTTCATCCTGCTCCGCACCCATTCTTGCCAAGTGGTCCGCACATTGATTGGCCTCACGGTAAATGTGAGATATGTGTGCACAGGTTCGGGCTAAAAGCATCTTGCCATCAGCTATTAGTGCCTGGTTGGGATGCCCATCATTAGGTCCTTCAGATATCAACTTGACAGCCTCTTGGGAGTCTGATTCAATATGCACATTTTGGATCCTTTTTTCCAGCATGATAGTTAGGCCTTTGTAAATACTCCATAACTCTGTCTCCAGACTGGAACTGCAGGACAGTTTCCCGTAGTATCCCATCACCCACATGCCTCTATGATCGCAAAAAATACCTCCAAATCCAGCTTTCCTAGAGCTCCCGTACAGGCAGCCATCAGTGTAGAGTTTTACTCCAAAACCAACGAATGAGAGAAGAATGAATATTACCATTGTACAGAAAATGCTTCAGTGATCTCAGACGCATAAGCAATGATACTCCTGTAACTAAAGTTAACATTAGTATCAATATTGTCGAAACTTTTTCTATTACGGTCCTTCCAAATTTGCCAAAGAGTGACAGCAAAGAGTAGTTTCCAAGAGATATCATTGCCAATCTGAGAGTTTCCTTTCAACCTAAGATTGGATATCATCCAATCCTTGGTGGGGCATTGAAGGCTACTTCTGTTCCAATGGCGATTCCTTAAACAATTCCAGATTGCCTTGGCTTTGATGCAGTCACGAAATAAGTGATTTATATTCTCTGAACTGGATTGACATCTAGGACACCCACCATCGGGTATGATATTCATGTACGCTCTAAGAAAGTTAGTAGGTAAACGATCATGAATGATAAGACCCTTCAATTTTTTTAGAAATTTTCAATTTCCATATCCATTTCCAACCATTCGTATCCGTATCCTCGCTATTGAGGATATTGTAAGCAGCAGCTGCTGTAAAATACTAGCCATTAGGAGCTTCACTCCGCCAGTCTTTCCATAGGTTAACAGCACTACCATCACCTATGGTGCATTTAGTGCCTTGAATAATATGAGGTCTGGTATGAATAATGCCTTTCCATACATGTGAAGCAGGTCTGGTGGATGGCCAATTAGAAAGAGGAGGAATTTTGGAGATATATACCCCAGGATAGTAGTCCATAAACTGTTGGGTTTAGTATTGATTTGCCAACCCAATTGGGATAAAAAACCGTTTTGGCATTAACATTAGCCAAAAAAACACGGTTCTCTTATTTCCTAATTACACAAATATTATTATCTGTCTTTTGTTAATGATGAAGAGATTCAAGAGAGATGTATTGTTTGGCTGTCATTTTTTAGATAAGTTTTCGAGGTGAATAGGTTTTATTTGCGTATTTTTTCATCTTTCTGATACTAGTTTTTAAAGTAATTTAACAAATTTTTTTTTACTTTTTGAATAAAGCTATGCCATATATATCCAAGAAGGTAAAAAATAATGCTTAAAATCGGATGTGATTATTGAAAAAGTTTAGGCGGTTTTGTTTATTCATGTTTATTTTTTCGTTTTAGCTTCCATTTTTTCGTGCTTTCAGAAATAAAAAGGACGCAAAATTCAAACATGATGCATCATTTCCATATTGTTTTAACTTTTTTGCATGGATATTTACAAATTTCAACATCGCTTTTGGTATTCCCTTGAAAAAAGTGGGTTGTCTCGGAGGAAAAATTCCCAAAACAGCTTTTCTACAACAATTCACCTTAGTGTTTTATGTTTTCTCAAAAACATAAAAGCCAGGAAAAAAAAAAACATGGTTCTCTTATTTCCTAATAACACAAGTATTTTTATTCGTCTTTTGTTAATGATGAAGAGATTCAAGAGATATGTATTGTTTGGTTGTCATTTTTGAAGTTTTTGAGGTAAATAGGTTACATATGTTTGTGTAGTTTTTTCGTCTTTCATAAGTTCTTAAAACAAGTTAACAATTTTTTTTACTTTTTGAATAAATCTATGCTATATATCTCCAAGAAGGTAAAAAAATAATAAATAAATTTCTAAAGTTATTAAAACGAAAAATCACGAATGACGAAATTTGGAGATAAATTATCTTAGTTGGGAAAAGAACAATTGGTGGGTCATCGGATTTATTGGGCTTTAAAAAGTGGGTTTGGATGGGTTTCTTTGCAAGCTGAAATTACAAATTCAGCCCAGATCAACATCAGCTGATCTGAATTGGAATATAGTCTGGTATACGCTTTGTTTGGGATACCTGGAAAAATCTATTTTGCACACACTTATAAAAATACTCAAATGATCTATAGGGTCTGCATTTGCCTAAGTAGATATTTATTTATTTTTTGGAATTTCTCATCTTTAATGAACTTTTTTGACCTTTGATTAAAAAAGAAATATGTAGATTTGTTTGGTTCGTTTTGATAAAAAAAAAAAAGGCTATATTGGTTTTTTACTATTTTGGCCTAGCAAATATAACCATACACCTCATTATAAGAAGGAATGCCCTTCGATTCTATTGTATTGTTGACGACAATCTCATTGTTCATCAATGTCGCTCCACATCTCACAGATATGAAAACTCTCTCTCTCTCTCTCTCTCTGTGAAAAAAGGTGAGTCGAGAAATGTGGATAGACGTTGACTCTATAGAGGGAGGGACTAATTTGTATGTAGAAAAGATTGTTGGTGCTTATGTAATTAGATTTTTTATGTAATTAGATTTGACAATGGCAAATTTACTGGCAACTTTAATTATCACATATGGCTTTTAATTTGGACACCAAGTAATTGTCTTGGACATTTGTTTGAATTACCTCACAAGTGTTCCACATAAAATTCTAGTAATTGTTAAGGATTTTCGTCATCTTGAATGAATCGTTAATTTGTCCGGAACTGATATTGAATAGGGTTCGAACCCTAAAATTTTGACTTCAACGGCTTGTATGGATGGGGGTGTTAAATGGGGGTAAAAATATGTCCGGGCTCACTGCTATGGAAGGGTTTGGCAAGAAAAAGTACAGGAGTATTGTTTATCACCCAGTCTACATATTACCCGTGCAGGGGTATTATTTATGGACAGCTCAGGGGTGAGGTGTCCATATTTAACGCCAACTAATACCCCTGGTAAAATTATCCAACTACCCCTGGCCCCACCCCCATACCCCATCGCCTCCACCGCTACTGCTAGTGGTATTCTTTTTTGACTTTACAGTTTCCTTCGGATTAAAAAATAAAGTATTTTCAAGCATTAAGTTGGCTTTGCAATTTTCTTTGGATAAAAAAAAAGTATTTATGCGCATAATTTTTTTTGAACAAAATTAAACTATTAATAGAGATTTTAAATTCGATACAAAAAAATTTAAAAAATTATATATTTTAGTATTTTACAATGTTGAGTTGGTTTACACTTTTACTACTATGGTGTTCAGGTATAATATAAAAATTTATAATAATGTGTAAATTACAAATAACTAAAACAGATTAGGTGGTATATTCCTAAAATATTTTTAAAAATGTTCTAATATTTAATAATTTTTATTTTATATAAAAAAATTATATTATTAGAATTAGTTATTATAGCTTTTTTGTTGACCTGTAAATTTTGTATTTAATATAAGTAAAAAACGCGTAAAATGTAAAATGGTCATGCATAAGGACAAATTTATCTTTTGATAGTTTTTTTACATCCTTGTAACCCGTTTCAATTACCATCCAAACCAAGTATTGTTTAATCCCCTCATATTACCAAACCAAACTAAGTAATCCTTCTCTAGAAATATCACATCACTGTGGAGACATCCTCTATATATATTACTCCTACCTGATACTATCTTATCTCCTTCACATAATTCGGAATCCAAACGAGCCGAAGGTTGGTTGTTCTTTTTTTTTTTTTTTGGGTAATTCGGAAATCAGAAAGTTGGTTCGCCAAATTTCTCTGATAAAACATTTGTGCCAAAATTTTCAGTTAAGATTTTGGCAGATTTTGGCAGTGGCATGGGAACTAGAAGCAACAGACGGCTCGGATGGCGCACAGCACCTGCTGTGCATGGGGCTGCACAGCAGCAACCCCAAATCCCTAGAAGCAGCTAGAGAGAGTTGCTCCATGGGAAATAAAGATACCCTAGCTAGCTCAATCAGTACAGAATAGACCTATAATTCCAGTTAGGGGTGCAGGTAGTAGGGTAGTAGGGTCAAATGGATTGATAGGACCAACACCCCAAATGGTCAAAGGATTGGGACAATGATAGGGTCTGGAGTATCTGATGATGTTTAGTCCATTCACCCACCCAACTCCCTTTTTCCATCACTGTTTTTATTACTACAAGCCTTACAAAAGAGGTGACAAGGGTTGTCCACCTCTCCCTCGAATGCTAATGAATGCAATGTTGAGCCCGTTAAGGGTATAAAAAATATATTTGTGGGTCCCATTTATATTTTAAAGTATATTTTTAAGTGTACGTCAAAGTACATGTGTACTTTAAAAGTGTACTTTATATACAAGTGAGATTCATAAAGTATACTTTTTTGTACCCTATTGCGCCCGTTAGCAAGACCCATAGTACATATACATACGTCAAAATCGTATTGGGAAAACCTATGAGTACACCACTTTGGTGTACACCAAATGTACACCACTTCTGTGAGACCCATTTTGGATCTCACATAAATGATCGGAGCCGCTCAATATTCTTTAAATGCTTTTTTAAGGGCCTCTGTAAAAAATTAGCTCATTTTAACACCGGTAATGACTCGATCGATTCTGCGCCCAATTTACTGATAGGAAATTGAGCAAATAATCAATCGAAACCTTACCGATTTTAGAATGAGCTAATTTTTTACATAGGTCCTTAAAAAAATATTTTAAAAATATTGAGCGGCTCCGATCATTTGTGTGAGACCCATTTTGGATCCCACAAAAGCAGTGTACATTTGGTGTACACCAAAATGGTGTACCCCTAGCATGACTCAATTGTATTTCGTTACGAAAAGACGTTTAATTTTGAAGATGACAAATAAGTACTCAATTGATGTTCATAATTTTTCGTGTTTCTTCGTACCGAATTAAAGATCTCACTTGATTGTTTAATTCGATGCGAAATAATTAAAAAAATTAGGAACGGAGATTACTTTATTTTATTTTTTTTAAAAAAAATGCACGTCTTTTCAATAGAGACTTTTGTTTGGGACGGAGAGGGTATACATATATGTGCATGTACCAATATACCAACAGAAATACAAAAGGAGATTGATTTTTCCTGTCGCTTGCAAATGACTGAATTAATCTTCTCTTTAGTGAAAAAAAAATCATATAACACTTCTGTATTTGCAAAATAGATTATGGTATCTTCATTTTCAATAAAAACACAAAAAAAATTATGGTTTCTTCGTGTTTTCGGAAACTGAATTGGGTTTTTTCTTTGTTCGAAAACAAACGTGTAGATGTTTTTCTCTACACTCATTTCTACTTACAGCAATCAAAGGAGTGATATTTTTGGGTACGCAGATTTTAAAGAATAAGTTTTTTTTTTTCCCTTCATTAGTTTTAATTTTAAGAGATCTTTCATGAGTTTATTAGAGGGTCATTAATGTATTTGAAGAAAAGAAGATTTAGCTTATAAAACATAAGGAAATTTAAGTAATTTCGCCTCATACAAAAAGGGGAATGTCAATAGAGAAAAGACAATCCCATACAAAAACCCTGGTTTGGTGGACCAAATGGCACATCCCTTCTCTGCTCCTTAGAGCATCCACATTTAGTGCTAGCTAAAAAAATTTGTTATATGACAAAAAATGTTAAAAGTAGGACCAAAAAATTATGTGTTAGAGAGTTGTTAGGTAGTGAATAAAAAAGTGGTTCATTTGATATTATTGTTAGAGCATTTTAGGTGTTTGTTAAGTGGTAAAAGTGGGACCCCAATGTCACTCCTTAACCCGTCCCTCTCTCTCCTCTTTTCTCCCTTTCTTTTCTCTCTCTTCTACTCTTTCTGACAAAAGTTGCCCTTCTCTCTCTCTCTTATCCCTCTCTCTCTTGGGCTGGGTCCCATGGAAGTGTGTTACGGTACAAGCCGCGGGTAGAGAGGGTTTAAATTCTGACACAAACGTGTAAGCACTAAAGTGGTTCTAATAATGTCAAATGAAGCAAAAAAAATTTACATTTTCTTGTTAATTCACTAACTTATGACACTAAAATGGTCTAACAATGTCAAATGTAGATGCAATTAGTGCCATCAAGTTGAGAGGACTGGAGACATGCACTATGGTCCTATGCCACCCAAAAGAAAGTTGCATCAATGGCTACTCTATCATTAGATCAATATCGATGGAGAGCATAAAATAAAAAATATATGCACTGTGTTTGGTTGTTAATTTTGAGAAAAAACTTTGGAGATATATTTTTTAGATGATGTTTGGTTTAGTTTTTCGAAATGGTTTTTAGGTTAATGATTTGAAACAAAAATGAGTAATGGTTGGAGATATAAGTAATAAGTTGAGAGAGAAAGTAATGATTAGAGAGATGAGTAACAAGTAAACATAGAAATATGAATAATAATTGAAGAGAGACGTAATAAGTGGAGAGAGAAGAAAGCAGGGTAGAGGAGCCTAGTGCACCATGTAACAATTCCCCAGGGACAATGAATAATCTCTCAATAGCACTACACAATTTTTGCTTCAAATAAGAATAAAAGTTGTTTCTTATTAAGAATAAAATGGAACTCCAAGTTTCAACTTTTTTACATATTTTGGGACCATATACTTAAAAGTTGTGCAACATAAAGAAAAGTTTTTGGACAAAAGCATCAAAATGAAGCTTCCGAATTGGAGCTCACATTATTTGTCAACTTGTTTTGCATATTTCCACCTCTATCAGCCAAAGCAAAACAAATGCCAGACAATTGAACATAAAGAAAATCTTGTGGACAAAAGCATCAAAATGAAGCTGGAAAAATTGGAGCAACTTATTTTTGAACTTATTTTGCATACTTTCACCTCTTTCAGCGAAAGCAAAACAAATGCCAGACAATTGAACCGTGTACATCGAAAAATCCTAAAATTTCATTTTGTTTTGCTCAAAATGCTCATTCTTATGCCGAATTCACAAAAAGGAAAAGTATTTACATACGAGTCATGCTACAATACCCCTACAAATTATTCCATATGAGATTTTGTGACTCAAATATGAGATTTTGTGGCTAAAGGCATGAAATGGCGTACAGTATGCACCCTCATACTAGTAGTCAGAAAATCTCATATAAGTCCACAAAATCTCATATGGTCAAATATGAGATTTTGTGGCACCTTATGCACCCTCATATGGCCAGTTACAAAATCTCATATAAAGTCACAAAATCTCATATTTGTGCCACAAAATCTCATATTTGTGCCACAAAATCTCATATGGATCAAATATGAGATTTAGTGGCACCAAATATGAGATTGAGTGGCACGTTATATGAGACATGTCACATCAATATATATATACGCGATATGTATCACATTCCCACTACAGGACAAAACCTCATATGAGATTTTGTGGCCCTCTATATGAGATCGTGCATACCGTACGCAATCTCATATTTGAGCCACAAAATCTCATATTTTGAGTCACAAAATCTCATATTTTGAGTCATAAAATCTCATATGTAGGGGTGTGTATTGTAGCATTCCACGTATACAGGCAATCTTCTTTCCACTATTTTTTTTACTTATCTGCGAGAGATTATTTCCCATAATTTTGAACTCCACATAAAATGTTGGGGTGGTCATGACCACTAGGCACCTAGTGTTTTTTTTTTTTTTCCATTCGACCTACATCACTGGGGTCAGGTTAGCATGCGAGTTAGTGAGTTAATCTATAGAAGATCTAGAAGCTATCCATAGCCCTAACCCGAAATGACTCTGTCGATACTCGAACTCTGATCTCCCTTATGCGAGAACTAGGAAATAACCGATAGACTTGAGCCACCTAGTTCAAGAGAGCAAAAGAGGTAAAGGGTGCTGTTATGACACTTTTCCCATGTGGTAAAGTTGATATATTTACACTCCACTTCTTCTTTTTTCCCTCGAATTAAATACCTGTTTGTTATGGGTCAAACGCCCTCGGATATGACAAAAGCTATGTAACTAGTGTCCACTCATATTCGGGGTTTGGTACCTGCATCTCAACATCCTGAAGAAAATCATAATGGCCGTGAAATTTGTATTCAAAAAGAGGAAGATGAGAGTTTTTTTTTTTTTTTGTGAATATGAAAAATCTAGCTTGCTCGATTTTTGTCCCTAAATACGTAGGGACAAAAATTTAATGAATAGATGAAGACTTTACCGATATCTAATGAGCTGATTATATTCAAGGGCGGAAACATGGAGACACTGAGGTAACTTTGTGCGGTTTCTTTTTGGTTTTTCTGTTTTGTGGTAATCTATGCAGTGGAACTTTTCCTATAGACATAAGCAAAAAGAATTTTGCTGACTCCGATATGTTGGGTTGTTCAAAGGGGATTAGTTTGTGGGCAATTGTTTTGGTAGCCATTCATTTATTTTTGGATGGGTGTTCCTCTGGAATTGGTTGGCCAATACAAAAAAAAATGGAGTGGTTGGCTAAAATTTATTGAGCTATAATTTTACATATTAATTTTTTTCCACCCCACTTGGGCTAGTATTTTTTGAACATTTACATATTTGTGTATAAGTTTGGGTTAATCCAGGATAGATTAGTGTCCTGATTTCGCTCTTGATTGTATTGCAATTTCCCATAAACAAAATTTTAAATAAACTGAACAGCTCTGATCATATTAATGCGGGAATCCGAAATGAGTCCACACATTTCGTGTAAATAATGTACCCATAGCTTGGGCTCCTTGAGAATAAGCAAAATAGTTTGCTCTAGTTCTCTGTTTTGAAATTATTCAAAAGTTTTTTGTATGACCCTTGAACAAATGAAGAGTGTGTAGAACTATAGAAGACTAGAGTAACGGAACATGCCTATTTTTTTTAATGCAGGAAGTTTCGAGTCAGTTTGCGCGTGCCTCAGACTAGTCTCTATTGTCCATTTCAGCTGTTTCACACGCTTACGCTTCACCCCAATTCCCCAAAGTTGCTATTAAAGATAATTGAAGCTCGGATTTTACGTGAGAGCAAACCCTATTTTTAAGGTCTCGACCACTTAAAAGAACATGCCTATTGTCACTAGCTTTAATCACATGCATGATGGGGAAGAGTGAAAACAAACTACCCTTTTGTTTCATTACTTTCAAATGCCCAATGGGCAGGAGTGGGACTATCTCCATTCATGTCCGCCATGAGAGAGATGTGTGTAGAGGCTGGCGAGTGTTGCAGCATTTTACAATTTACAGAGAAGGTGAAGTACTCTAACATAAATTGTGTGGCTCCTATGGCAAGCACCACGTGTCGATACTCTAAAACAATTACTCCTCTCGAGTAAGAGGTGATTGCTTTGAGATTGTGTAATTGGGTGAAATTGTTCTTACTTGTTTTCGGTCGTTTTTATTAGATTCGTACCAAAATTTTCAGTTTAATCATTTGTATAGACGAAGTAAACATCAAAATTTCAAAAGTTAGAATTTATAGTAAAGGAAAATACCCTTTTAATATTTTTTTTGAACAGGAAAAAACCCTTTTAATTGGTCCGTGTTTTAATATCATTTTGATTTCTTTCGTCTTTGATTAAAAAAAATGTGTTTAAAAGATTCAAAAAATTTACCAAACACTATAAATATCAAAAAAAAAATTATGAACAATTAATTTCCTAACTCGGTCTAACATTCATTCGACACCAAACACTTTCTCTTCACGTAAATATGAATGCGTGGTATAGTTTTTATGGTCTCCATTTCTATATCTGCACTTTTTTTATTGAGTTACTATTTTCATTAATTTGTTTTCATGTAAATAAATAGAAAATCGTAATATTGAGAAAAAGACTAGTCTCTGTCTCTTTATTTCTCTGTCTCTTCTCAAAAAACATGTCTCCCCAAGACCCAAGTACTGGTCCCAACTTAACTAGATTCTGCAGGTGTGGTTTTGAAATGGGAAATATACTACTATATGCCAGCTAGCTACCTTTTAATGCTTCATATACCAAACACATCAATCATTGGAAACTTGAAACACAGTGATTTTCTGTGAATACGTATTATTCCTCCCCCTATTGTATTATTACCCACTGTCTCCTCTAGGGCTGTCAAAAAAAAAAAACCTGTGAACCGCGAATTCGAACAGAATCAGACCGTGGGTTTTAGATTGGGTTCGTGAATTAATGGTCTGGACATTAATTGAAAAACCGTACTTTGCGGTTCGGTCCATAGATTGCCCACTTTCTCCTCCCTGTTATTTTCCCGCACAAAGAACCTGTTTACTAGCACTACTTTAGGCACTAAATGTATATATGACATTACAAAAATTGAATAAATTTGAAAAACTACGTGGGTAATTACTCCACTCTATTAATTTATTCAAAAATTACAAGTCTTTTCGTTGGGGACGAAGGTCGCATATGCCAACAAATTAATAGAATCTTTTTTCATGCAATTTTCTCACGATCTAAAATGGGGTTAATTGCAACTTTTATTCTGACGATTTCAACTCTTACTATTATCGGTCTTAAAGAGAAAATAATAATTAAAGAAATTAGGTGTACTAGAATTGTTGGTGGATGATATTGTCTTAGAAGATGAAACTACTAGAGGACTTAGTGCCAAGTTTGAAATATGGAGAGAAGCATTAGAGTCAAAAGGCTTCGGGATAAGCAGAAGCAATATTGAGTATATGGAATATAAGTCTAGTGGTGGTGGAAGTACTCTTGTAGAACGAGTGAGGATTCAAAATCAAGAGATACCACAAAGGGATTATTTTAGGTATTTAGGTTCTATTTTTAGCAAAAATGGTGAGATTGCAGAGGATGTGACTCATAGGATCTAAGTGGGGTAGCTCAAGTGGAAAAGCGCTACTGATGTATTATGTGACAAGAGGATACCCACAAAACTGAAAGGGACTTCTACAGAATTGCTATACGACCAACGATACTTTACGGGAATGATGGCCTATTAAGAAACAACAAGTGAGTAAGATAGGTGTAACTGAGATGAGAATGCTGAGATGGATGTGAGGTAAGACTATAAAAGATAGGATTATAAATGAAACCGTTCGTGAGATGGTGGGTATAACACCTATAGAGGAGAAGTTGAAGGAAAATAGACTAAGGTGGTTTGGACATACCTATTGTAGACCTGTAGATGTAGTAGTTAAGAGAGTTGATAGAATAGATTTGGGTAGTAACACTACGAGGAGAGGAAAACTCATATTGACATTAGATGTTGTACTCCGCAAGGGTATGAGTACTCTAAATCTTAGTGAACATGCAGCACTTGATAGAGCTCAATGGAAAAACAGGATTCATGTAGCCGACCTCAGTTAGACTTAAGGTTCAGTTTGGTTTGGTTTGGTTTATGTAACGCCCCGAAAATCCGGGAACGCTAATTGTTATTATAATAAAAGGAAAATACAATTACAAGTCTGACAAGGCGTCTTCTGCACCGAATTACATTATTTAATATAGGGAGAGATCTATGGCGTCTTCTATCCCTCGGCCGGGTCACTCCCCAGGCCGGCAGCTCCTGCTCTGAGACTCTGCTGGTAATAGAATTCCTCCTGTTCATCTTGGAATTCTGACATAATACGTCCGAGTCGCCATACAACATCATGGTATTATGCCAGGTTACACAAGTGTAACACCGTGAGCGAGAAGCCCAATAATAACTCTACCCAAAACCCAACTAACAATTCTAGAACAATATATAAGGTTCGAAAGCAATAACACAAGTTTATCCGAAAACAGTTTTCATGAATAAATATAACAGTGCCAGTGTAAATATGCTCGTGCCAGTGTCAATATAAATCAGAGTAAACGTGGTGGTAAACATGTGTCTCGTTCTCGTTTCTTGCTATCATCATAGGTATTCTTTTTCAAATTTCATCTTTTCGTTATCTCAATCATCTCATTCATTTCCATCATTCCAATCATCCAAATCAAATCGCCTCCCACCACTCTGAAAGTTATTGGTCTGTTTCCGCCCTCTTTCAACTGACAGAACCAACCTCTCCGCTCGAGATCCCGGCTGTCTTATATCACTGAATCCGGCAGTCTATAAGGTCCGTTCATCTCGCTCTCACACGTTACATAGTACCGGCCGTCTCGTCTTACTGATCCCCACAGCATGTTTCGAGGTCCGTTCGCTATGTGTTATGCATGCGTAGCCCTTACCACCAGATTCTCTCCGCGAATTGGGGCTGTGCTCTCGCAACATTCCCGTACGCATTCTCATTTCACAAATCATTTTGTTCTCATCTCAAAATCATTTCCGTTTTTATCGCATTTTCATTCTCATCTCTATTTCTCGTGTCAACTATTCATCTCGAAAATCGTGTCGTCTCTATGCACATGTCTCAAAATCTCATTTCGCAAAAATACAACTTTTCGTAAATCGCGTTCTAAAAAATTGATGTTTTCTCGTAAAACGTGTTTCTCCGTAAATCAATTATTTCCTCGTAAACGTGTCTCTCAAAATATCATTTCTCTTTTGGCGACCTTCTCTCAACGATAGAATAACCAGGAAAGTCCCAGGCAGAGGGGTCGGAATATCCAGTTAATAGCACCCATCCTCATTCTAGTCAGACTTTCAAGGGTGTTAGCCTTGGGTCATTCCACAGTCTCAAGTCAGTCATAAAACATTTTCCTCATTTCCCAAAAATATTCCTCGTAGTCTTTTTCAGAAAATTCTCATTTGTCGATAATTTCGCCTTCTCAAAAATAACCGTTCGCGTATTTTTCCCAAAATCAATCGGACA
>JAXBDA010001517.1:0-53671 GCA_036023075.1 Gaultheria prostrata
GGTGATTAGCAGGGTCCCTTCACAGGCAAGTTTCATGAAATAAACAATCTGAGGGAGTTGACTTGATCAAGCATTCACATGAATTCAAACACTGGCCGGGTGAACTTATGCCCAGGACCGGCGCTGCACCAGACAAAAACTTGTTGACTTTTAAGTTTCAACATCTTCATATAAACCCCTCCCTCCATTTCTGCGCTCTTCCTATTATCCCTGCCCAGTGTTTTTCTCCTTTTGAGTCCCAAGTACAGAGAGAGAGAGAGAGAGAGAGGCGCAGCAGCGGCGGCTATGGCGGCGACAAATCCAGACGAAGTGGTGGAGGCGTTCGTGAAGCACTACTACTCGACTTTCGATACGAATCGGTCGGGAATTGGGCAACTCTACCGGGACAATTCGATGATGACTTTCGATGGTCAGAAGTTCAAAGGCTTACAGAACATTGTCAACATGTTCAACAGCCTTCCTTTCCCGGTGTGCCATCACGACATCTCCACCGTCGATTGCCAGCCCTACGGCCCCCCCGGCGGCGTGCTCGCCTTCGTCACCGGCACCGTCAATATCCCTGGCCAGGAGCACCCACTCAAGTTCAGCGAGGTACTATATTTTACATACATTGCTCTGGATATAAACATTTAATGGGTAATGTGGATTGTGGAGGTCAAGTGGGGTAGTGTTTATATATTGACTAATTTCTGTGCAAAAATCTGAACACACATATGTATTTGAAATAGTTGGATATATGCACGTGGATTTCATACAGTAAACACTGGTGGCGATATCACTGGATAACTCCTAAAATTTCATAAAAGTTATTTATGTGTGTGGCCAAGGGCGGATCCACCCAAGGGCTACGGTGGGCTATAGCCAAGGTGAGGTCTAGAAAAACGGGAAAAAAATTTGTATGTGAAATTTTAGTCCAATAAATTCCGTCTCGGCTCAAATGTCGGTGCTTATCGGAAATTCAGGCCAATATCGGGCGAGATGGAGGTACCGATGATTCTGGCCGATATCGATTTGACACGCCCAAATCTGAACTAGAGAGATAGAGAGAGAGAGAGAGAGAAAGATAAGAGCAGGAGAGGAAGAAACCCACGCAACTGAGTGACACCTGTTCTGCCGTGAGAGAGAGAGAGAGAGAGAGAGAGGCTCCGACGATCGGCAAAAATCTACACAGCTGAGAGGGAAGGAAACCAGGCAGAGAAAGGTGATAAAATGATAAACAATGGAGGAGGGTAAAGTAGTAGAAAGAGAGGGGGGTTAAAGACAAGTTCCTGAAACTCCCTCCCCTCCTAGGAAGAAAGAGTAGCACGTGGTTGGATTTGGGGGAGTGGGAGTCAAAGCTAGGTGGCACAATGCTAATTAATTTTGTATTTTTTCTAGTCTTCTGTAGATTTTAGTACAGTACTCAGTAAATTTGGTATGCAAATATGTATTTGTTGTCCACGGATAGGTTTTTTATGATGAATTTGATGATATAGGGAAAAATTTAAATTTATCTATGTATAAACAGGTAGTATCGAAAAATTCGAACTGGTATCCCGTACTGGCCGATACTGGTACCGTACTGTACCAGTAGGAAAACTGATACCCAAGCCGGTACAAGATTCTGAACCTTGCCTTAGTTAGCCCAGGGCAGATTAGGTTCCTGGATCTGCCCTTGTGTGTGGCGTATTTGAATCCTAGTCACTCGTTTTGTTCTTTTGAAAAGGAGAGGTTGATATGTCTGCTACGTTGAGCTTTAAATGTGATTTTGTTGTAACAGAATTTTTAGTTGTCATTACTGTGATGTTTTTCGTTGATTTATGGTTGGTAAAAGTATTTTATGTATATAAATGGCCCCACGCTTCTGAACTCCTGGAGTAGCCGCTGACGGTAAACATGGGACTTACGTAAATTGGACGGTTCCGAATACAGATTTGTCTAAATGTGTCTGGTTCTGTACACAGTAAACATGGGACTTAGTAATAAGCAAATTGTTTAGTTGGTTATATTTTGGACTTAATTTTAACTACTGAACTAGTGGTTTGATATTTGGATGACTATTCTACCCCGTTACATTCCCCGCCCAAAAAAGGGATTGGAGGTTTGAAAATCGGGTTGGATTTGGGAAACGATTTTGGAAAAAAAATCGAGCAACGTGTCGGAGGCAAGTTTACCCCTACCCAATCCCCGCTCCGCCCCGATTCCTATTTTCCCTTGTTACTTGCCCTTTTCCTCTGAACTGGCCTTATTACTTACCCTTTGTACCATTGATGATGATGTACTCCAATTTTTATGACTTTTTTTTTTTGGGTAGTTTTAAATACTGATTTCAGTTTTATAAGTTGAAAGTTTCATAATCTTCTGTTTAGTTTTCGATTTTAAAAGGTTCATGATGATGATATTCTTTTTATAGTGAAAATTCCAAATCAACTACTGCTATTATGTATTTAATTTTCCTAATTTACTGTTTATGAAGTAGTTTTTTTAAACAATGTTTCTAAAATATAGCATAAGTTTTAATGTTTCGATCCCCTTCCCCATTTAGAGCGGGTATGGAGAGTAAGGGGTTGTTCTCCAATAGATTTTACCAATTGGAGAACAACCCCTAAAAATAAATTTTCTTTGGAGATTGTGCGGGGCGGAAACAACGGAGTGACTGGTGATGAGTTATAGGTTAGAGGATCATTGAGATGTTGGTGTAAGGATTACTCTCTAACTTTTAAAAAGTAGTGCCTTTTCTTTTCATTTCCAATGCATCAAAATAAATGGTAAGTACTTTGAGTTCCCCGCTCAATGTTTGGATTCTTTTTTTGAAGAGCAAAAAGAACGTCTACTTGACAACAAAAGACAAAGTTAAATCTTACTTAATCAAAGAGAAACCACAAAGCAGAGTAGCAGAAAAATTGGAGCTTGACATATCGGACTAAGGTAGCAGTCCCAGCTTTGAAGCCAATTAGATGGACTCCAGAATGCTTTGGATTCTATAGATGAAGTCCTTCACAGAGTACTTGTCACCACCACCACCTTCTTTTGTTTTGTTTTGACCCAGAGTGCCACACGAGTTTTGAAAATCTCAGTAATTTCGTCCCAGATTGGAGTTTTACCATCAGACATAAGAATTCCTCATGTTCCAGACATACCACATAACTGCAATAGGGATGCAGTCCCAAATTATTAATTCTTTTTTGAGCCTTCAAATTCCAATTGTTCCACCAAATTAGTAGATCAATTACAGACTTTGGAGTTGCCCATTGGACACCCCACCACTGTAAGATATTGGACCAAACACACCAAACCTTGTCACAATGCAGTAAGAGATGATCCAATGATTCCAAATCCAGATCACAAAACTTCCATTTAGCATCTACAGCATCGTGATGATGCCATTGTTGAGTAGATAATATGAAGTCTTGATTCTTCCTAGGTGCACAAGCCAACCAAAGCACTGCGCTCTATATGGTGCAACATTTCTCCAGATTAGATCATAAGTAGCATTAATTATAATAGCATTTGGACAAGCAAGGTCATATATGGATTTTACAGAAATTTTTGGAGCATCAACCATTCCAGATAAGAGTATCTTTTTCTCCATGTATCGCACTTAACACCAGATTCATCAAACAGCTGATAGAGTTTCAGTTAGAACATCCACCTCCCAGTCATAGAGTCTTCTCCTAAACTGCAAATCCCAATGATTCTGAGCAGCTCTTCTCTCCAATACCTCACTCAGCAATTCCTCCTTTTGGCTAGTCGCTTGGTAGGACTAACCATACTCTTTTATACCCGCGGTGAGAAATAAGAGTTGTGGGGTCCCCTGACTGTGTTGAGGGCAATTATTGATCTTGACGAATATGTAGAGTATCGTATCTGCATATCTGGTTATTGAATCAACTAACAAAAGACTTAGAATGCATAGACATGTTCAGTTCAAATATGCTGATAAAAGTACATATATTGTTCAAAAAATGCATGTTACTCGCCGTGTCTTCTTTTCCTTTCTACTCATGGGTTTTAATAAAGCCCTTACGTTACGTATCGTATAGACCGTTATGTAACAGAATTTTGGGTCTTCGATAGCGCTATTTACCCATGTATCGACTGATATTGTTGGATGTACCACAGATACCGATGTACTGCGATTTTAAACTTTTGTTTCTTTTGGGCTTGGTCCTTAATAAAGCATATTGTTCCCAAAAAAAAAACTCCGCATCTATCATTTGGAAGTAAAATATTACTGCCCTATTCCTTTTTTTGCTTATTACTCCTTTTTTTTTTCTCATCAAATTTCATTTTCTGCACAGATGTTCAATCTGATTCCGATGCAAGATACCTTCTACTTGTTGAACGCCATTGTCCGGTCAAACAAGGCATGAAGACAATGGATGTGGTTTAAACCCAAAGGGTGGAGAGTACGTGATGCCAAATGTTTCTTAACAATGCCAATAAAAAAAAAATGTTCTCAACAAAAATTCTGATCGGACATTGCTTTATTTGATTGGATGAATTGTTGAAAGACAATTTTCCCTATGTGTGCTGAGTTTTTTATGAATGGATAACGTTTTCTATTTGAGGTGTGCATAAAGGCTTATGACTCCATCGACGGTTTTCCTTTTTGATGTAATGCAGTGTATGGAGTTCTAGAAAGGTTTGTTATTAATTGGATAAAGCTATGTGTCTAATGCCAAAAGCTCTTTTGTTCCTGCCAAAACCAAAAGTGTTGCTGCCAAAAATCAGACATTTCTTGCTTCCACAATTACCTACATGCCCTTTTACGATCATATCCCATTTATTACAAACCTAACCCTTCAATCTCTTAGGGTTATTTTGTGATTTACCAAGTTATCTCCTTGTTAAAAAAAAAATGCTTCTTCTAAATTCTTGGACGCTTAAACGCCTCTTCTTCTGGACGTCTTCTTTCAATCTTTTTCTCCAGACGACGTCTTCTAGGTATTCCACCATTCCCAATTCCCAAATCTTGTTTTATTTTAATTATTCAAGGTACATGTGGGATTAAGTATTGTATTTTTCTACATGAATATTTGGAATCATTCAAGGCTATTTTTCATGATTGTTTAGGGTTTGAACAAAACTGTAGTTATTTATTGATAACAACAATGCTTGTATGGTGATACACTAATGGCCGTATGGGAATTCTGCGATGACTTAGCATACCTATTGCCCTGGACATTGCCAAAACTCCAAGTACCCTTGCCCCATCCCAATATATAACTCGGCCACTTACTTTTTCTTTTCAATCCAGTTTGTTTGGTCAATCAGGCTGCAATTTATGCAGTTAAAGAAAGAATCAAACCACTAAAATGAAACAACAGCGTTAAAATTAAAATCCAGATTAATGCAGAGAATTATACGAAGGAATGAAGGAACACATAAAGATGCCAGGAGGATAAAGTGAAGCAGCATGATTCATCTAAGCTTTCTTTAGTCAATACAAATAAGATGTGTTACAATCTACAATGTAAACAATGACAATCATTGCAGACAGTTGGGTACCGTCATTCCTCGACCCAATAATTCTAGGGTCAAATGTTTGAAAACGAAAAATTCTAGGTGCACAAATGCGAGTGTTTTGAGTATTATTGATGGAGGGAGGCGTGTTGAAATAAGAATGCGCAACAAGGACAATCACGAATTTTGTCTGAACTATATTACCTCGACCCATTAATCTTCCAAGAAGGCCAATACGTTCTTTGGTATAATATTGGGCCTTTAGGATTGGGGCCTAATTCAGCCAAGGAGGCTGCATAAAGCATTAATTAATGAATTATAATAAGTGATAATACCTGTAACGTATATCATTATTATCTACCACGTTTTTTTGTCATTCGTCATTCATAATCTATTACATGAGGAGGGAGTCAACACTTGCATTATCTACCATGCTTAGATACGTTATTGTAGACTCGTTTCTGAACTTAGAAATTATACCTATCAATTATAAATTACGTGCAAGAAGGAAATTGTAATCCAGTTCCTTAATATTAAACCACTAACGTCTTGTCAAATGGATCTTTATTGTTCATTAACACACTAACCCAGCTAACAAACAATATCTAAATAAACATAAGTATTAATGAAAAAAATTCGATAATAACGAGTACGAGATTCCGTGCAAAGCACGGAGGAGCCAACTAGTAGAACAAAAAGAAACTGAATAAAATCTGCGCGCCTAAATGATCATTGAAATCATAAGTTACGTGCAAGAAGGAAATTGTAATAAAGTTCTTTAACATTAAACCACTAACGTCTTGTCAAATGAATCTTTATTGTTCATTAACACACTAACCCATCTAACAAACAATATCTAAATAAACATAAGTGCAAACGAAAAAACTTCGATAATAATGAGTACGAGATTCCGTGCAAAGCACGGAGGAGCCAACTAGTAGAACAAAAAGAAACTGAATAAAATCTGCGCAGGTAATGAAAAGGGAAAATCCCCAATGATCTGACATAATGACAACAATAATCGAAGAAAACAGAACCTCACCCAAGTTTTCATGAAATAAACAATCTCTTGACCTAACAGCTTTGTCCCGGCGAGTGAGTTGACTTCATCAAGCAATCACATGAATCCATCCACCCACCAGACAAAAAACTTCTTGACTTCTGAAACTTGTTGAATCCAACCACCCACCAGGCCTGTACCTTACCACTCAGGACCGGATTGGGGATGGTGCATGCTGACCCTATTCGAGTCGTCTATGCTCAGCGATCAACGGTCCAGATCTGTTTAGATATAAACAAATCTGCACCGTCCATTACCGAACTGTTCTGGGTTGTTGATCGCCGAGCACGGACAGCTCGGATGGGTCAGCATGCATGCTGTTCCTTGAGGGACAGCACGGGGACCCGGATGCTAGTGTGTTGTGTGCACATTCGAGCAGTCTATCTTAGCAATAAATGGTTCACATATATTTCTTAACTGGCAAAGATGAACAATTCGGATTCCGTATACCTGGGCCGCACATGGGCCCGATTCCTACCATTAAGTTAAACATTGCATACTCTCAACTTTCAAGTATTGAATACTACTCCCTCATTTTGGCACATATTCACTATTCATACCTCTCGAAAAATCATCTGTATTTTCTAAGGTATAATGAAATATACATGCAATATGGGTTTTGTTTAATAAATTTTGCTTAGTTTTATTAAACAAAAAATTTCAAATCGTATAAAGTAGTAGCTTAAATTACAAAATAAAGATAATTTTTTTAGAGGTGTAAATAGTATTTTTGGCCAAATATTTCGGGAGAGAGAGAGTATAAATAAATATATATTGAAAAGTACGAGCACAATTTTTTATATATTTTTGAAGTATTTGGGTCACGGGCCACTTCTCCTCTAATGTTCCGCCCTGCACATACTCCATCGACCGAGCAATTTTTTCAGTGCCGAGCGTGATCTGGGCTGTCTATTTCAGTTTTGGACGGTTCGGATTATGGAGAGAGAAACAGGAGAAAGAAAAGGGAGAGAGGAGAGAGAGGGGTTTCGATATTGGCTATCCAATATACTTTTGAATGACCTGGATGCAATGTTTGGATACCACGTAGGCTCGGCCACGTGTTACCCATTCCGTACCCATAAAATTTTCCTATCGACCAGACAAAATAATTGTTGACGTGTAACATCTTCACCCTCACACAGTAGTCACACATACTAATATGAGTATTATCCCTGCCCTATGTTTTTCTCCCTTCGAGTCCTAAGTGAAGAGAGAGAGAGGAAACGCAGAAACAGCGGCTATGGCGGAGACAAATACAGACGAAGTGGTGGTGGCGTTCTTGAAGCACTACTACTCGACCTTCGATACGAATCGGTCGGGAATTGGGCAACTCTACCGGGAATATTCGATGATGACTTTCGAAGGTCAGAAGTTCAAAGGGTTGCAGAACATCGTCAACATGTTCAACAGCCTTCCTTTGCCGGTGTGCCAGCACGACATCTCCACCGTCGATTGCCAGCCTTACGGGCCCCCCGGCGGCGTGCTCGCTTTCGTCACCGGCACCCTCAATGTCCCCGGCCAGGAGCACCCACTCAAGTTCACCGAGGTACTATATTTAAAATCCGGAAGCGCACAGACAATTAAAATGCACAATACGTGCATTTGGCGTATGCATACTTAGTATTTTCGTAAACAATTTAATGGTTAATGTGGAGGTCAAGTGGGGTCACGAATATGGTAGCTCCGCCCTTGGTCGTAGCTGTCATGTTGGATAGTGTTTATATCTGCAAAATTTCGAACACAAATGTGTTCGAAATATTTGAATGCATGTGGATCTTCCACAGTAAACATGGGACCTACGTAATTATAAATTAGACAGTTCCAAACATAGATTTGTCTGAATTTATTTGTCTGAATATGTGCACGATCATTTTTTTTTTTTGATAACCGGATGTTCAGACCAGCTTGCGTGCATCTGGACTAATTCTAGGATCCTGGAAGTAAGAACTGGGCATAACCCTTAATGGCTCCAACTAAGACTTTAGGTGAGAGCAAACTTTTGAGTCTCAAGGCAGGAGCATTTTGTCATCCTGTAAGAATCTGCACAAGCATTATTATCGTAACATTTTTGTTGATGACTTTAATAAGCAAATTGTTATTTTGGGACTTATTTTAACTACTGAACTTGTGGTTTGATATTTGGATGACAATTCTACCCCGCTACACTCCCCGGCCCCAAAAGGATTGGCGATCCGATCTGATCCAATCCTTCCCCGCCCCGCCCCTATTCCTATTTTCCCTTATTACTTGCCCTTTTTTTTTTCCCCTGAACCAGCCTTATTACTTACCCGTTGTACCTTTGATTATGTTGTAATTTTTATGACTTTTTTGTTGTGGTAGTTTTCAATAGCGATTTCAGTTTTTTAAGTTAAAAAGTTCATAATTTTGTGTTTAATTTTGGGTTTTAAAAGGTTCATGATGAAACTCATTTTGAAAGATTCATGATGATGATTTTTTTTTTTTATGGTGGAAATTCCAAATTCAACTACTGTGTATTAATTTTTCATAATTTATTGTTTGAGAAGTAGATTTTTTAAACAATGTTTGTAAAAATTTAGAAGCAAAATTTTTAATGTTCCGATCTCCCTTCCCCATTTGGAGCGGGTATGGAGAGTAAAAATAAATTTTCATTGGAGATTGTGGCGGGGCGGAAACGGCGGCGGCACAGGTTCGGCGTTCGAGGATCATTGAGATGTTGGTGTAAGTTACTTTCTGGCTTTTAAAAAATAGTGCCTTTTCTTTTCATTTCCAATGCATCAAAATAAATGGTAAGTACTTTGAGTTCCCCGCTTAATGCTTGGATTAATCAAGTCTCCATAGTTGCTTGGTAGGGCTAACCATACTCTTTTATACCCATGGTGGAAAATTGGAATTGTGATGGGGTTTCATGACTACGTGGTGTTGAGGAGGGCAATTCTTGATCTTGACAAATATGTAGAGAAGCGTATCTGCATATCCTGTTATTGAATCAACTAATAAAAGACTGAGGGCAATTCTTGATCTTGACGATATGTAGAGAAGATATTTAGTCATTGAATCAACTAATAAAAAAAATGCATGTTTTTGTTCAAGTACTAATTTTAATTTTCATTGATACTCTCCTATGTGTTCTTTTCCTTTCTTCTCTCACGAGTTTTAAATAAAGGCCATTACGTATCGTATAGGCCATTATGTAACAGAATTTTGAGCCTTCGATACCCACTACTTACCCATGTATCAAACGATATTGTTGACCGTACCACAGATACCAATATACTGCAATTTCAACCTTTGTTTCTTTTGGGCTTGGATACCGATATACTGCGATTTCAACCTTTGTTTCTTTTGGGGGTTCTTAATAAAGCACCTTGTTCCTTGGAAGTAAAATATAACTGCCCTATGCCTTTTTTTTTTTGCTTATTACTCCATTTCTTTTATTCTCATCAAATTTCATTTTCCACACAGATGTTCAATCTGATTCCGATACAAGATACCTTCTACGTGTTGAACGCCATTCTCCGGTCAAACCAGGCATGAAGACAATGGATGTGGTTTAAACCCAAAGAGTGAGAGTACGCGATGCCAAATGTTCTGCTCTTCTTCTTTTTTCTTCAGTGGTTGGTTTCTCTTTCTTTTCTTTTCTTTTTTTTCCCCCTATTTTTGTTCCTAAAATGTTCAATGAACAATTTGGTGTCCCATCATCGAGTATCAAAGAGTTGGATTATTTGATTGGATGAATTCTTGAAAGGTAATTTTCCTTATGTGTGCTGAATTTTTCATGAATGGGTAATGTTGAGTATTTGAGGTTTTATGCTGAATTTTTCAAGAATGGGTAATGTTGAGTATTTGAGGTTTTCATAAAGGCTTATGACTCCCTTGACTGGGGTTCTTATTTAATACTCCCTCCGTCCCTTTTTAAGTGATCCGTTTGGGAAACGTGTATTTTTGTGAACCTTTAAAAGGCACCTCCGTAGAACGTTTTAAATTTTTTTTTGCTCCTTTGGTACAAAAAATTAAAAAACTATATAGAGAAATATATTTTTTAGGGATTTGAAATTGCACGTATTCCTGTACAGATCACTTAAAAAGGGATTAAAAAGGGACTGTGGGAGTATATGATATGGAGATACATAAAATGAAGAACTGAAAACCATGGGAGGGAAAGTAAGTTTCTTGTTATTCCTTTTCTGATGATTAAGTACCTCTGTCTTTGCTGATATACACAAGTACTGAATAATGAAAAGCAATTACGCGCTAAGTCGGCTTAATAGAAAATATTGAAACACTTAGAACCTGACAAATTTTTTCTAGCAAACTCTGCACTTGCCACTTGACATGAGCACCTGCGACTTGCACTCTGCAGTTTAGCCTGCTAAGCCATCTAATGACCTGACTTACATGCCCCTGCAAACTTATGGGTGCGGTAACAACCACTAGTTTAGATTTGAGATACAAAAATCGATTAGCAGATAAATATTTGGTAAAGATATCTATGCAAGCTGATCCAAAGTGCCAATGTGCTTCACCAACATCTGTATACTCAAACACTTTTTCCCTGATAAAATGATAACCCACCTCTACATGTTTAGTCCTTGCATGAAAAAAATTGGATTGGATGCAAGGGCAATGGCAGATAAGTTGTCACACCAGATCGTACAAGAAACAGTAATATGAAGATCTTGAAGCAACAGTCGAACCCAAGAAATATCAGCTGCTGTTTGAGCTAAAATCCTATACTTTGCCTCTGTTGATGATCGAGCAAGTGTTGTTTCTTTGCTGTCCAAGATTTCAGATTAGACCCAAAAACATACAAAAGCATGACGTAGGCCTTCTATCAACCCTGTCTCCTGCCCAATCAGCATCTAAGAAGGTTGAGAGAGTTAATGGACCAGGAGTAAACAACAAACCATTATGAATGGTACCTTTAATATTCAGTCATACCTGCTTTTGTGTAACATATCAGTTGCATACTTGTCTTGGGAAAACAACAAATTAGCACCATCTTGGTGGACCTTAGTTCCCAAAAAATAGTGCAAATTCCCAAGATCTTGCATAGCAAATCTGGTACTAAGTATTTAAGAAATTCAGGAATGTAGGCAAGCATCACTACACAATGATGTCATCTACATATACCAGAACTAAAGTAATACCATGCTCATTGTGTAAAGTAAACAGGGAGGCATCAACTTTGATATTGAGAAAACCTTGTTGAATCCAGAAACACTAAGAACCAAGCCCTTTGGGGCCTGTCTTAATCCATACAAAGCTTTATGCAACTTGCAGACGTAAGTCGGATGATTTGTACTTTTGTAATCCAGAGGTTCACTCCATGTAAAGTGGCATTTGAACAGTCCAGAGAGAGAGAGAGAGAGAGAGAGAGAATTTTGAGTCAGAGCTCTGGTTTTTTTTATTATATTTTTTTTAAGTTGGTATATCTATGGGGGAGCTTAACCAGCTTTTCGGAAAGAGGAAGTTTTCTCATCGTAGTAGCCATACTGGCTTGGACTGATAGGATTCGTCTTTACTAGGTTGAATTTAATCTTTAGTTGGATTTCCCTTCCCCGTCTTGATATACAAATCTTTAAAAAAAAACCTTAAAGTTAACAAATTATAAATTGATCTCTACAGTTGGATAAATTACAGATTTATCCCTACAGTTATTTAAATGAAAAATTCACCGCTTAAGTGTCATAAATTACACACAAACCCTTATGATCTACTAGATTGCAAATTTACCCTACCCTCAGATAAATTACAAAATTATCCCTAAATTCTAATAAATTACAGATATATCCTTAAACTCTAATATATTACAAATTTATCCTATAATTTAGTATAATTATCATTCGTACCATAAGCTTTACAGATTAATAACGATCCTTAATGCTCATAAATTACAGAATAATAGTAGAAGTTTAACAAATGACCAGATTACCCAACTATGATATGCTGTTACTATACTTGTTCGTTTTAATTCATTATACTTGTTCGTTGTGTGTGGATTTCCTCCGGGGTCTTTATGATTTGATTAACTTTGAATGAAACGTTGACTAAGGTTGCATATGTAGCTTTATGCGTAGCCAAATGTGCTATATGGATATCCTCATGTGTTGTATGTGCATCCAGGGAATGTACTATATGTTAGGGGTGGGCGTCGGGTCGTGATGTGTCGTGTTCGTGTCGTGTCAAATTGGGTTCGTGTCGAAATGACTTGCTTTACAAATCATGTCGAAAAATTGAACCCTAACCCGACATGCTAATATTCGTGTCGTGTTCGGGTTGACACGATTAACTTGTAAACGACCTATTTAGACAAATTTGAATTTGAACCCAACACGAATTGACACGATTAATTCGTGTCATTCTCGGGTTATGCGGATTAATTCAGGTTAATTCTCGAGTTATGCGGGTTAATTCGTGTCATTCTCGGGTTACCGTGTCGACACGAATAGACGAACAGGTTAATTCGTGTCATTCTCGGGTTATGCGGGTTGAACCCGAACCTGACCTATTTACTAATCGTGTTCTCGGGTCATGTCATATACGTATTTCGTGTCAGAAATGCTTAACACTAACCCGCTAACTTCGTATCGTGTTCGGGTCGTGTTATCGTGTCGTGTCATAAATTCTCACCCCTATATGTGCATCTGAGGAATGTGTTGTATGTACATCCTCAGGGAGGATGGATATTGTGCCGGTCATAGGTCCTCACAATTGAGGGAATAAAAGAGTATCCAGCATAAAGACGTATGGGAAACGGAGGGTCGAGTGTTTAGTGGTTAAGTTAGGAGGATGTTATCGTGGTTGAAATTCTGAAATTTCCTTAGGACAATGGTTATTAAAGAAACAAAATTCATGTACTTTATTTTTATATTTCAATTCTTTCTGTTGACTATTATTTGCAAAGGTAAGTGTTAAAGGGTAGAAGTCTATCTTATGAGTGTCATTCACTTACGGTACTTGTTGACTTGACATTTTATGCCATGTGTCAAAGACAGAATAGAAGATCAACACTTCTAGATCGCGGACACAATTTGCTGAGGAGGAACCTTTTTAAAGCTGAAACCCTTATCTTTACAACTCTCAAGTCATTCTTTTAAGTGAAATTTCAATTTCCAATTATATAATTATATTATCTGAAATTAAGTATGTCAAATACAATGTAGTCAGACTGTAACGACCTGACCCAGTAATTCAATTCACAGTAATAATAAAATTCCTTGGATTTGATTCCCCGGTAGTCATATTCCTATTTATACTCAAGATTTCGGTCATCCAAGTATAGCCCGAAGGAAAAAAATGTGAGTATTCAAGAGATCTTTCTTTCATTTGGGAAAAAATTGGTGGGGTTTGTTAGTTTCCGTTCTGGGTTGAGAATTGGCTGGAAGATGCTGATTAAGAAAGAGAAGTTACATGAATGTCGGATTTTAAGGGTTGCCGGCCGTCAAAGGTGCGGGAGCTGCAGGTGGCGGCAGGTGAGAAGGCTATTGGGAATTGAGAAAGAAGAAGATGAGTAAGTGAGAAATAAAAGAGTTTGGACACATGTCGTTTCATTAGTGGAAGGGAAACCATGTTGGCATATACCCGTTACATAAGAACACTTTCTCGCAAGTCTTGCATTATGTCAAGAATCAGTGGTGGAGGGTACTTTCTTGCATTATAGGATTTCGGGCACACCGATAAATGCCACCCGAGAACTAACCCAAAAGAAGGTAAGAAGTCAAACCAAAACACCCCAAAAACACAAGAAACACCTACAACCAAACCCCAACCAAGAATTAAACCTCACAAAAAGAAAGACCGAACCACAATGAGAAAATCGAAGGGACCACAAGAGGCCTAAGAGAAACTCCATTTTGATTTTCGAAAAACCAAAGGTTGATGGCATTTCTTTTTGTGATAATTAGATGTGAAAAGCATCTCCTGCTTTCCAAGTCTTTTAGGATGCAAACGTGGTACACATGTTTGCATTATTAGATATTGAAAAGACTATACTTGTTGACAGTGGCGGTTACAGAATTATTATTTTGTAAGGTGTTCAAAAAAGTTTATACCTCCGTCACATAATATTAATCCATTTAGAAAATCTATGTTAATACTTTCTCCGTCCCAATTTCATAGTCCCTTTTGGAGATTTCAACTTAATAAGGGGACATAATCATTGTACTTTTGAAAATATGTTTTCCTTATTTTACTCTTCAATCATTACATTTTCTTACTTTTTTATTATTTTTAATTTCAAAAGTTAAGGGTATAAGAGGAAATTCTTTAACAATTACCCACTTAAATTTGAAGTGGGACAATATTTTTGGGACGATAAAAAGTATCAACTGGGACGGAGAGAGTAATTTACTGTTTGCGAAGTAGGTTTTTTAAACAATGTTTATTGGACTACTATGCTTATGTGGTACCCGAACGCTGCATCTGGACTGTCCAGAAGTATATTGGACATTTGGACTGTTCAAATCGAAATCCTCTTTCTCCCCTTTTTCTCTCCATAGTCCAAACCATCCAAAACTGAAATAGACGGGTGGAAGAAGTGCACATGGGACCATGTGGTACCGACCAAGCACTGAAAACTCATTCCCATCGATCAGACAAAAAGATAGTTGGCATGTTACATCTTCAACCTCACACATACTTGTCCCTTTGGCACATCCCATAAAATTGGGACCTCACACATTCATAAACCCCACCCTCCATTATTGCGCTCTTCCTACTATCCCTGCCCTGTGTTCTGAGAGAGGGAGAGAGAGGCGCAGAAGCAACGGCTATGTCGGCAACCATAGTTTTAAATAGTGGTTTCGGTCGTGGTATTGGTGTATCGGGAATCGCGGCGCGAAAATCAGGTGCAGCGGTACTGAATTTTTTAACTTTTTGGGCGTATCGATCTATACAGTACGGTACGTATCCGTATCGAAACCTCCAAATTCCGAGACGAACCGACCGATACAGTACGTATAGGCCGATATTCAAAACTATGGCTATGGCGGAGACAAATCCAGACGAAGCGGTGGTGGCGTTCGTGAAGCACTACTACTCGACCTTTGATACGAATCGGCCGGGAATTGCGCAACTCTACCGGGAAAATTCGATGATGACTTTCGAAGGTAAGAAGTTCGAAGGGTTGCAGAACATCGTCAACATGTTCAACAGCCTTCCTTTCCCGGTGTGCCATCACGACATCTTCACCGTCGATTGTCAGCCCTCCGGGTCCCCCGGCGGCGTGCTCGCCTTTGTCACCGGCACCCTCAATATCCCCGGCCAGGAGCAGCCACTCAAGTTCAGCGAGGTATATTTTACATGCATTGCTCTAGATATAAACAATTCAAATGGTTACTGTGGAGGTCAAGTGGGGTTTTGGATGCACGTGGATCACATAGTAAACATGGGACTTACGTAAATTGGCCGGTTTCAAACATAGATATGTCTGAACGTGTGCACTAGCATCTTTATTCGTAACATTTTTGTTTGACAACTTCAATAAGCAATTTGTTTAGTTAGTCAGGGTGGCGACTCTAGAAATATTATTCGGGCCTTCTTTGGCAAAAAAAATAGAAATTGGTTTTTTGGTTTATTCGTTGTCTTTATTCAAAAAAAAACTGCATTTGTTAGTTTTGCATCAATTTTTTGTGGTTTATTGGTTTGTCTCAACGAGAGGAATCTAAAAAGTATGAAATTATGGTGAAAATTAATTATTTTTTTAATAAAGCCAAAATTAAGTCAATAATCCACGTATTTTTTGCTTTATTAAAAAAATTAGTTTTGACTATAATTTTATATAACCAATGAGTAATACTAACATTTTACGTGGTTCTAGGGGTTTCCCTATCTGTAATATGTGGGTTCAAAGGATTTTTTAGTGGTGTAATGTGAGTAAAGCCTTCTTAAAATAGAAAAAATTTACTCAGTAGTTGTAAAAATTTTGCCCAGTGGGTTCAGGTGACCCCACTGCCAATGAATTGGCGTCGCCCACTTAGTCATATTTTGAACTTAATTTTAACTATTGAACTGGTGGTTTGATTTGTGGATGACAATTCTACCCCCAACATTCCCTGCCCCCAAAGGAATTGGAGATCCTATAATTTTATTGGGGATCGGGTTGGATGCGGGAACGATTATGGAAAAAAAATTGAGCAACGAGTTGGAGGCGAGTTTGCCCCCACCTGATCCCGCCCCGCTCCGATTCCTGTTTTCCCTTATTACTTACACTTTTTTCTGAATTGGCCTTATTACTTACCCATTGTACCCTTGATTATGTTGTAATTTTTACGACTTTTTTTTTTGGTAGTTTTCAATACTGATTTCACTTTTATAGGTTAAAAACTTCATAATTTTGTGTTCAATTTTGGATTGTAAAAAGTTCATGATAATGTATTAAATATTCATAATTTATTGTTTTTGAAATTCAAAACTTTTAATGTTCCGATCTCCCTTCCCCATTTGGAGCGGGTATGGAGAGTAAAAATAAATTTTGTTGGACATTGTGGCGGCGGTGGAAACGGCGGCGGGACAGGTCATGGGTTCGGGATTTGAGGATCATTGAGATGTTGGTGTAAGGGTTGAGTTTTATTGTAAAGGGTTGAGTTTTATGCCTCTTGAGAGCTTCTCTCTCTAAACCAACAAGCGAAAAAACTAGGGCTTCAACTGGGGAGAAGGGGGCTGCCGCTGCCTTATCCCTACCCCTCCCCTCTTCCTCCTTCCCTCTCCTCCTCTTTGTTCAATGTATCTTAACTCCGGCTTTGCTTGGCAAGTGCATGTTGTTGGGGTTCGGCGATCTTCCTTGTAGCACTTTGGCTTTTGGCCGACGTTTGGTGAGCCTGATTCATCCGTCTCCGCCTTGTCTTGTCAGATCCGGGTGATTGTGGCTAACAGGAAGGTAATAACGAGGTGGTAGGATAAGATTTTTTCCGTTTTTAGTTTTCCAGCTGTTTTTTCTGTTTCCTCTACCGCCTGCTATTCAGTCCGGCATTGTACCGATCTAGTTTTCCCCAGATCTGGCGGGTGGCGTTGGTGGGTAAATAAATTTTTTTGCTTGCTCTAGATTACATCGGCACTTATTGTTTAAGGATTTGAGCTGGGTTTCCAATCGGGATTCTCTACTACTAAGTTAAGACTACTAATAAATATTACTGCCCTATGCCTTTTTTTGCTTATTATTTCTTTTATTCTCATCAAATTTCATTTTTTCCGGACAGATGTTCAATCTGATTCCAATACAAGATACCTTCTACGTGTCGAACGCCATTGTCCGGTCGAACAAGGCATGAAGACAATGGATGTGTTTTAAACCTAAAGGGTGGATAGTACGTGATGCCAAATGTTCTTTAACAATGCCGATCAAAAAAATAAAATGTTCTTAACAAAAATTCTGATCGGACATTGCTTTATTTGATTGGATGAATTGTTGGAAGACAATTTTCCCTATGTGTGCTGAGTTTTTTTATGAATGGGTAATGTTTTTTATTTGAGGTTAACATAAGATCGACTGGGGTTTTTGTTTGCTATAATGCAGTGTATGGAGTTGTAGAAAGGTTTGTTATTAATTGGATGAAGCAATGTGTCTATACTGCAAGGTATTATGTGGTTATCAATGGATGGAGCCAGGAGGGGGCTACTGGGGGATAGTAGGAGTTGGTAGGGGTTGTCGCCTCCGCTATAATTTGAAAAAATTATACTATTACACTGAAAAATAAATAGGTCATCAAATTATATAGTTTCACCCCTCTTTCACATATATACTCGCCTCTCCTATATAAATATCCTGACTCCGTCCCTTTATGGCTTCTGCCCTGGGGGTTTCTTAGCCATAGGGTTTTGAGGCAGGGGACCAATATCCCCTTTATATCTTGCTTTATCTTTTTTCAGCAGTTTCAAGGTGGCTCCAATATTTTCTAGGAGCTAAAATTTTCATTCTTCCAGAGATAATTTTCGTTGAGATTTCTGCATTAACTTCGAATTTTGATAATTTTGATGAATCATTACTTCCTCTAAATTTTCAAACTATAAAGTTACGAGACGTACCAAAATGTTATGAATCATATTGTTGAAAAATTACGAGTTTTTAACATAAAAGTTGCGAGATACTAAAAAATATTACAATTGTCAATAAAGTGACACAATATGAATCATACAATATGTGCATATGGTACACAACTTTAATGAATGTATATTGAGTCATTTCGAATATGGGAAAGGCTAAAATACACGCCATTTCCAGTACGATCACAATTTTTTATTTTTTATCAGCAATCAAGGTGTCACGTGCCACTTCCCCACTTATGTTCCGCACTTCCCCACTTTTGTCCCTCAATAGCATAAATCGCACATCTTAAGGAGCCAATTGTTACCCTTAACCAAGATTGTCCCTCCAAGAACTACTGGTTTTCAGAAACAAAGAATGATTTTAGGGAAGTATACCAAGTGATAAATCATATCTCTAATTTTGTGGAAATAAAAGCTTTCAAAAATTCAAATTCGTTGGAATTTACAATTATTTGGTGAGCAGAAGCTGAACTATTTGGCTGATTACTGATGGTTTGGGACTACCATGAGTCCATGACATGAATTTTGGGAGCCACCGCTGCCTTGAACTATAAGTCGTGCAATCTAGGCAAACTAGAATTAAGGCAAGGCAGAATCCAAGATGAGGTAAAATATTCACTTAATATGCCATAAGAATCCATTATAGAAGTACATTCCAACATCAATCCTTAATCGATGAAGACAGAATTTTAATGTGCTAGGATTGCAGGCGTATCTTTGCGATTTAAAAAAGAAAAAGCTTGAATCTTTCTTTTCTTTAGACCCCACTTCCTCAACCTCTTGAGCAGTTTAATTTTCACAATTCACTCCAAGGCGCACAAATGTTGCCAATAGTGATTGGTGGACAATAGAGAATCATGTGCAACTACTCAACCACTAGGCAACTTAGTAAGCATAGAGCCCCAGCTGAGGCTTGCACTATTTTTCTGTACACTCTACTATACAGAGATAACTTATGTTGCCTTATTTCCAATGAATTAAACATCACTTTGGGTCAGAAAACCGTGAGAATATTCTTGGAAATATTGCTGAAAGAGGTGAGGATGGATATAGATTAGATAATGGACATGAAGTAATTTGGAGGGGAAAGGGCAAGGCAAATTGAAGGGAAGAGAACCTTGGTAGGGTACTCTCCTTCTCAATGGGTTACCTCTGTGTGGGGTATGCTCTCACAATCCCAAGGACCCTTTCTCTAGAAAAGAATATTTTCTCTAGGATTGTGCCTTTTGAGGACCATGTGAAATCTGCAGGAATGACTATATTTATAGGCGGCCTGGGCCTTGATTTTGGCCAATAAAATCTCGACACATGTCAAGTAAAATTTCTTTTGTAGTGTCAGGCTGGGTAGGTCGCGAAACCTGTGGAAATCTTGCAAGTGCTGCTCCACGATCACTGCGGGGACCCCTTGCCTCTATAAGCCCGCCACTAGGTCTTCCCCCATTCCCGTATGGGCAAGGTCAAGACCATACTCTGTATTGCCATACTGCGACCAAGTCTCAGAGGGCCCCTTGGGCAGTCCTCCGGAGCACCGGAGCAGACACCAAGTGTCTGAGCCAAAAAGTGTCTCTGAAAGGTGTGGAAAACGGTTGGCCGCGGTACTAATCCATCTCGCTTGTGGTTTTACACTTATGCCCCTCAATGCTCTCTCTCCTTTCCTATCCTTCGTAATTCTGGCATAGCCACACCCCTCTAGACCATGAGGGTCGTGGGTGCTGCTTCCCTAACAAGTGTCTGCGGTGGGGAAACCTAACTGTCCCGTTTGGCATCAACATGTCGTACTCGTCAATCTGCCCCAACACCAATCATCTCCGTATTTAGTTTAATAGGATCAATAAAGTCAACAAGATACAATACTACACCAGACATGAAAATGATAGTAATAGCTATGGCACTCTCTTTCTACTTTTTGACAAGTATTACAAGGTATTATACACAACTTGGACTGTAAGGAAACAACTTTTGCCAAACCGATGCAAGTAGTTAATTTTCAAAGAGCATGCAGAGCATTGTTTGAGGATTCAGGTGCTATAAATTCGTACGCAAACGTACGTAAGAACTACCAAAGTGAGTTCATCCTTTATTTAGCAGGAGTAAATTATGAATATACGCACCAAAGTGTTGGAGCCTTCAGGATCGAACAGAATTCAGTTACTCCAAAAAGACTTGAATCCTATCACCAGCAGTATCATTAAAATCCAACAGCAGCTTGCCTCCCACTTCTAAAGCTGCATCGTCCAGCAGTGCCTTGATGTTGACACCAACTAATGCTGTGTACAAAAAACATGAAAAAAATGCAGCCTGATTAGAAACAGGTGCTTGCTTGTCTTAAAAATTTAAGACAAGAAGCTGATAAAATACATGAATAAATACCTGGAACTATATTTGTGAGTCCTTCCAAGAATCCAGCCTGATTAAAAACAGGTGCTTACATTTCTTAAAAACAATTTAAGTAACTTTAAATAAACATGCCAAAAGAATCACAGTACATGTATAGTCATCTTGACTACCTTCATCAGGCACATATGAAATGAGGTATATCAGATGAAGTTTGAGGAGATCACTGTGATCCCAAAATTATATTCTGTCTAGAAGGACCAAGTTTCGGTGTAGAGTGAGAAGAAGAACGCCAACTTAACTTCCAAAACTGATCATAAAAACTGTCATTGGACTATCTGCTCAATTACCATGCAATTAACAGTAATTTTAAGAAAATAGCAAGGATTTCGCAGTTGGACGGTGCAACAGTCCTGTTATCCTGTAGATATTAATTTGTTGAAATGTATGCACGTTTCATTTTGTTAAAACCTCCATGAAACAAGTGAAGATTTCACTTGTAAACCAATAACTTATTATCCTAAAAGATGAGTTAGCTTCTTCTTCTTTTTTTGGTACTTCGGAAATATAGGTTAGCTTCTGTCATTTCTACTGGGTCATGGGCAATAACTTCATCATCTGTTAAAACATTGATGCAAGGGATAAATAGGAATTCATGTTAATATTTTCGGAACAGTGAAGAATGGGAAAAAGTAATTTTGCTATGGTGACATTATGTGCCTGTTTCTAGAATCAGAGACATCAAGAAGTTGCATGCACTAAGAATGTCGCACTTCGCAACTAGAAGCAGTTGTTCTTTGCAATAAATTAGCATGACACCAGTCTTGGTTAGTTCTACAAGACAACAACAATAACAGTACCCACAAAATCCCCAACCGATGGATGTAAGAGATATGCACAAAGTCGCTCTCAGTCCAGCCAGAAGAAAGGACAAACTTGAAAGATACAAAGTGGTATGGCGTGGAACCATGTGTAGCACTTACCAAAAGTCAAATATCATACTTCCATTTAACGTACTAGAATGTGCACGAGGTAAAATATATTACGAAAGAGATTTTGTCTAATTTGTACTTAATGAACAAGAAACAGCCAATGGGTTTGTCCTTTTATATGCATTTATGCTTTTCTTTTTTTTTTTGGTCAATCCCCAATGACTTTTTGCCAACCAGATCAACTGGACCAGGTAATTCAGACCATCTGATCAATTACTGGATTCTAGATATTTCTGAACATATTAAGTGTGGTATTAGGCTAGTAATTTTTATCCCTAAAACAATTATTGCAATGCACATATAATGCAACCATTGTTGAATTCTAATGCAAGCATTTTAGCTGTTAATCATGTGATATTGTGACAATGGTTATATGGTATCCAGGTAACTTGGAAATTAATAAATGTCTCACAGGAATCCGAACATCAAGTCTTTCAAATCCATCTCGTCCAGTAATTTTGACTCTCAATGTTCGTGACCAGATCCCTGAAAATGGACCTCGTGAACTATCTGCACCGTAGCTCTTGTATACATCAGGAGTTATTACTTCAACCACAGGCTCTTGTGAACTTTGACCTCTCGGCTCCGTATCCTCCTTGGCCCCTTGTTGAGTACCAAATGCGCTGCTTTCTGACAAATAACCTAATAATGAGAAAATTAGGAAGGGGAGGTGTGTTTAAGCCAAAGACGAGGATGTATACAAAGCATCTGATGATGAGCAGTCTACTTATTCAATGGCTAGTTCAATCTATAAGACTCTCAAGTTTCAGGCATCTTACCAACTATGGACTGCCAGATAAGAAGTAAACCAGACATATAGCCTGCATATATGATTGCGGTTGATGCCAATTCAGAAGGTGATGCAGATCAATAAAGTTTCTTAGAGTCTAGCATCTTGAATAAAAAATTTCGATAGGAACAGAAATCCCTCCGTCCCAATTTATTTTTCTATTTCGAGTTTTGGTGGTACCAAAATAATTGTCTATTTCGAAAGGTAATCAACAAACTCTATGAAGTTCCTTTTTTACCCTTCTTTTTTATTCGACGAAAAAAATTAAAATGACAATAGGGCATTTCTGGAAGGGTGAAGCTTTATAAGAGCAATGATTGTGTTTTCTTCAAAAGTTGATTTGCCCACAGAGACGGCATATCATTCCCACTTGCAACTAATCTCCATTCAGGACATTGAAACGCTACAGGCCCATTTCCAAGCAGGCTGATTGGCTCAACTCAAATCTGCTTGTGGACTCCAACTTTAGCAGACAAGTACTTCCAACAATTGTTCAATAAACGAGTCTTCTTTGCATTTATACAAAGCGTCTAGTGATCTTCGACATCAATTATGTGCTTAATATAATGACTCCGTTGAGTCTAGCTGTAGTCAAACTAAAGAAAATTGACTAGATAACCACAGCATGACAGTCTGACAGGATGGCCTTCATAATAGAAGCACGTTAAGACCAAGTAGTAAGTTTGCCCACATTGTACTTGGCACATTATTCTTTTACACAGACTACAATAGTCCTTGCCGATTGACAATGATGACTTATTATCAGACCTTAAACCATAGAGCAAGGTTGTCAAAATCGTACGATTCGCGATACGAATCGTACGATACGGTTCGATTCTTACATAAAACGATTCGAAACAGTACCCAGAACCGCAAATGACATGTAATCGTACTCGGAATCGGAGAATCACAACTGGAATCGATGAATCGCACGAATCGTACGATTCAATTGCGATTCGTTTGCCGGCGGGCCCGGTCAGTTTGTCAGGCCCAGATCGAAAAAATATATATTTTTCTGGGCTTTTTCCTGCAATTTCAGACTTCAAATGGGTCGAAACCCACCCAGAAACACTCGACAGTGTTTATTGCGAGGGTATTTCAATACTCGATACCTGATTTCATCATCTAGGCTAAGGTTATATCTGTTCTGCAGTGCTCTGTTCTGGGTTTCGACTTAACTGGCCTGGTTCTGCCACCGAGAGAGAGCTCCGACTGGGCTGATTTCTATCGGCGATAATCGCTCGCGCTTCGCAAGCTCGCTGCTTCAACCAGTCTTCAACTGGGTGCTTTCCGACTGCTTTTTAACAGTTTAGCTTTTCATCCACATGTAAATTTCACTCTTGTGAGAGTACTAGTTTAACGGCTTCGTGCGTTGCACGAGTGTGATGCCCGTGTGTATTTTGGCTTACAAATTCTAGGGACTCAAATGCGTAAGCAACAAACTCTAGGGACTCAAATCCGTAAAGCAACAACCTCCAGGGACTCAAATAAGGCCTCGTGCCTAGCACGAGTTTTATGCCCGTGTATTTTAATTCAGATTTTGCTTTGAGGGAGGTTAAAAAGAACTCATACTGAAATATGCTTGGATGTGCAACCAGCTAAGTTATAGAAGTCTGGGATAAACTATAGACATCTGTCACATGCATGACGCGAATTCCAAAAACAAAGACTTTCACACCAGCCGTTAAAAAGGGGATCAGAAATGGCAAAGCAATAAACTCTAGGGACTCAAATGCGTAAGCAACAAACTCTAGGGACTCAAATCCGTAAAGCAACAATCTCTAGGGACTCAAATGCGTAATTTAGCCATACATAACCAAAAGACCAAAATGGCATAGCATTGTGGCAAAATTACAAGAAAACTAATAGGCCAAATTCCAATTGGAGGGTAAAATTGGCAAAATGTGGCAAATGACCAAACAAAAATTCCCAAGGTCCTCTCTTTTATAAGCCTACGGGTTGGATAGTAGTAATTTGCAAGTATCCCATCCTATAATGATCAGTAGGTATTTGGTGTTTGACAAGTATTTGTTGGATCACGTGTTACATTGAATAATACTTATTATTATTATTATTATCTTTTTACCGGGGCTTCCATTTTACATACGGTGGAACTAATAAGCGTGTTTTAAAAGATGAGAAACAAAAGTCTCGAGCTTCGCAGCCATGGCCTTCATTATTTTTCCCCACCATGAAATGTCGGAGCATGCATTAATTTGGTTTCTAGTGTGAGGTGAACAAAATCCTCTTTCTCTCTCCGTGCACACAGTTATTTTATCAGAATTTTACCTCTAGGTGTAGAAAAGACGCATCTAACTACCATTAAGGTAAGTCAATCTTTTTAATTACCATTAAAGTAAGTCACTCTTTTTGGGATTTAGGTTTGTGGTGCACTTTCTTATTATAGGGTTTTAATGGTTTAGGTATTTTCATAGGTTACCCTAAATTTTAGGTACTTTCATAGGGTACCCTAGGTTTTAGATTTAGGGTGCACTTTCCTATTACTATGATTTTAGTGGCTTAGACACTTTGATAGGGTACCCCAGAGTTTAAGACACTTTTATAGGGTACCCTAGGGTTTAGGTTTATGCATAGGGTACCCTAGGATTTTAGCACTTTCATAGGATACCCTAGAGTTTAGGTTTAGGGTACACTTTCCTATTATAGGATTTTAATTGTTTATGCACTTCATAGGGTACCCTAGGATTTTAGGCACTTTCATTGGATACCCTATGATTTAGGTTTAGACACTCTCATAGGGTAGCTAGGATTACAGAACTCACAAAAAGTTGGCAGATGTGAGAGAGTTGCTTTGAATCAAACTTCAATTGTTTTGATAAAAAAAAAACTTCAATTGTAAAATGCAGATGAGAGAGAGCGTTGATTTGCATTGACTTTTCCGTGGGACTTGTACCTGGCGGTGCACCTTCAACTTTTCCTGTATCGGCCCGTGTTTTCCCCTTATTTTATTATTATTTCTTTTCTTTTTTGAGAAAAAAAGATGCATGTTTGTTAATATCGAGTTGTGATTACCATCCAAGAAGTGGTTGGTGCAGATAGAAAGGAAAGTAAAAAAAACAAACACAAACCCAGGAATCTAGTAGTAAAAAGGAGTAAAACTGGGTAAAGTATAAAGTGATAATCTTTAGCTCCATGTATTATTATTATCCTATAGGAAAGAACCACCTTCTTTTAAGTTTGAGCGCGTGCGTGCGCTAGATTATATTAGTAATTTATTACATTTGAGGGAGATCAGGGCAGAAAACCAGGTTTTTGGTTTTGAGAAATGGGCAGATCGATCGAGGTTGAATATGCATGGGATCGACATGGTAACAGCTAATTAAGCGCATGGTCCTTAATATTCCTACTAATGTAGTAAGAAAACCAATACTACAACAGTGGATCAGTATTATAGATAATCGATCATGGTACTGTAGTAATTAAAAAGTAGTAGTATTTCTATTTCATGGTATGATTTAAAATACGAAATGGATGCAGATCCTAGATATAGTACACCATAATATACAATAACCAAAAAAAAAAATAGAGAGCTCATCATCTCAATTAATAAAACACCACCTGAGCTTCAATCCCGTCACCTCCCAATCTAAAACCCTGAGACTCAGTGGCGGAGGCATGTGTTGGCCAGTGTGGCTGGATTTTGGGAATTTTTTTATTTGTTTTTTGTATTTGTAAAAACAAACATATTATAAATTCAATTAGAATATCATCTTTAAAAAAAGAGAACTTATTTAGTGTTATTGGGGTGCCATTGCGTGGTGTCACAATACCCTTGTTCTTTACATATTTATGTGAGAATCAAGACTCAATGTATGGGTCTCACCAATGGCGGCTCCAGGATTTTGTAGTAGGGTATTCATAACCAACAACATATACATAAAGTTTCGTATATGAGTTAATAGTGCGGTCACAAAACATAACCTCAATTTCAAAACGATTATCTATCACACATAATGAGAATCTAAAAAATACAAATATTTGCCCAAAAAATCCAAAAAAAGAAGAAGAAGGTTCTCGTCTTATGTAGTTGACAATTTTTTGGGAATTGGAACAGCAAGATTTTATTACCCTTTAGAAGGAACTTGTGGCGAATAGGTTGATGCGAACCTTTTTGAAGGCATAAGACGATATGAGAGATCTCCTAAACCCAAGGAAAAATTGTTCAAGTTAACAAATTTTGCAATGTGGGTAAACTTTTTTAATTTAAACCTTTCCATAATTAGGTAATCTGAAACAACAAAAAGGAATTTATGTACTTTATGTAGATATGAAATTAGTATACCATATGTAATTGACATGCATGGAGATAATACCAATAAATTGTTCTCTTTTCTCTTATTTTTTGTTTAAATTATTTCATCATGAGTGTGAGTTTTGTTCAAGCTAATTAATAGGTGTTCATTGACTAGTGCATGGAACCAGAGCTTTGGAGACTTAGAGATCTAGAGAGGAGTTTTTTTGTTTTAAGAATAATCGTTATCCCTTTTTGGTTTTCATCTCTTTAATTTTTTTGTACTCGTTATCCCTTCTTTTTCCTTTTTTACTTATATAAAAAAAGTTGATTGATTTGTAGGCTAATTTAATGGGCGGGTGTTCATTGAATTTGGACCGGATGCTCAAAAGAGGATTAACCTAAATTTTTGACATGTATTATAAGTAAAAAAAAAAAAATCATTGAAGCTTGGCTGTGGAGTCACCAATGGGACTTACATAAAAATGTGATGGAAAAGGATGTTTGGATACCAAGTGGGGATGCCTCAGGGTTAATTACTTGTAAGCAAGCCTCAATCCACCCATTTTCGCCTTGAAACTATTCTGTGTTACAAATGATGATTATTATCATAAATGCAAGTCAAGCGTAGGTATCATTTATTTGCACCAACAAAGTGAAGTACACCGGTCCCAACCTTTGGACTGCCTTCAATGGGGCGATATGGATACCCTAGCCGCCACAGTCGCCTGTAAATCCACAGCTCCATCTTGCGCCGCCGTACCCCCCTTCTCTTCCATCTCGAATCTTCTCCGACAGCGCTCCCCTTTTGATGATCATCTATTTCCCTTGCTGTCAACGCCACCGTTTATACCTCTGCGCCATACCTCTGTTCCATTTGCTCCCGTTTTGATCCCTCCTTTTCATCTTCAAAATCTTATCCTGCCTCGTTCCAGCCATGTTTCATCTCCAGCATCTGGTCTGTTGCCGGATGCTCATCTCAGAGTTTGTTCTTGCCGCAACGGCCTATTTTTGGGTTCAAATCCCCGTTTCGGATCTTGGCTCAGATCGCTGCTTCTAGTGCCCATTGTCGCAGCTTGCTATCGCCATTTTTCAGGTATTCTTCCTCTTGTGCAATGTTGGAAAAAGGGGGGTGGGTTCCGGTGCTCAATAGGCATTCAATAAAGAGTGGTAGATCTATTCATAAGTTGTTTACATTATTTGTGGATAACTTGCCGGATGATGTTAACAAAAATTGGTTGAGAAAGACTTATAGCAATTTTGGAACTGTTAGGGATTCCTTTATCCCATCAAAATGCAGCAAGGTAACTGGGAGGAATTTTGGCTTTGTAAGATTTGACAACGAAAAATCGATTGTGAATGCTGTGGCTAGAACTAATGGCATTTGGATTGAGGATAGGAAACTGTTTGTCAAGTTGGCTAGTTTTGATAAGAGGCGTGTGGTTATTCAGCAGAATGTTGATTTTATGGCCAAGAGTATTGGACCCGATCCTCCCTTGGCGGATGCTAGCGAGAAAGGAGTAGTCAATCCAACCGTGCACTTTGGGCAAGAACGTACTAATGAGAAGACTTTTGCACAAGTAGTTAATGGGCAAGTTGTAAGGAAGATGCAGGAGAAAACACCTAGTAATTGTGGGGATAATGTGTTTCTTTCTCCACAAGTGATTATTGAGAGCATTGATGTACAACAAGTAGGAAATGGTTGGTTGTATAGAAGTGCAATTGGATTGTTGCGATGTTTGCTTCCTCCTCAACAGATTCAAGAGGCATTCGAAAAAGAAAACTTAAAGGATGTGGAGATTAAAGTAATGGGAGGTCGGTTCCTTATCATAACTTTCAAAAGTATTGAGGTGAGAGATGAAGCTATAAAGGAGAAATGGTTGATGAACTGGTTTCATGAGATTAAACCATGGGATGGAGAACAAGCTAAGGACGAACGCTTTGCCTGGATTGCATGCTATGGGGTGCCGGTCATTGCTTGGTCAGTGCATTCTTTCAAGAAGATTGGAGACAAATGGGGTCATTTCCTAGCAGTGGATGAAAGTACATTGAAGGAGGGCTCTTATGAGAAAGGAAGATTTCTTATTGCCATTGAGGAAACAAGGAAAATAGAAGGGTATATTCAATTATAGATTGAAGGAAATATATTAAGAGTCAGAGTTGAGGAAGATGAGTCTTTTAGAATCATCAACTCATGCAAACAGCTCAAGGGTTTTGGAACGTGTCGGACCGCTTTTCCACCAACTCTCCTAAAACCAATTGGTGGTAGGAAGGGTTTCAATTAAGTCTTTTATGGCATTCGACATCGCACCCGCAAGTCTGTTTTTCGAGCGGCCGCAGGGAGTGGCATCGTGTAACCAAATCCATGGGGGCACTCCAGGCCCAACAATCCCTCCCTCACGGTGACGCTCCCGCGACTCGAACCCATGACCTCCTGGCTCTGATACCACTTGTCGAACCGCTTTTCCACCAACTCTCCTAAAACCAATTGGTGGTAGGAAGGGTTTCAATTATGTCTTTTATGGCATTCGACATCGCACCCGCAAGTCTGTTTTTAGAGCGGCCGCAGGGAGTGGCATCGTGTAACCAAATCCATGGGGGCACTCCGGGCCCAACAGAACGGTTGAAAATGGCTTGCCTCTCCGGGATTTGACATTGTGAAAAAGGATATGGACACCGGCACTAATGGCAACCAATCAGAATTTGATTTTGTTGACAAGGTAGGTAACCACGTGGAGACTATCATGGAGGAAGCTGGTGAGTCTAATATTGCGGAAACTCCTATGGGAAGCACAATGGGCGCAACAAATCTGAATTACAATGATCGTGATGTTGATGATGAACCTTTCATGGAGCCAGATTTGATTGGGTACAAAACTGATGACTGTATTTCCAATTGTGACTCATTGATGGGCGATTCGAAAGAGGAAATTGAATCATTCGAGGATATTGCAGCTGCGAGACATTTGGAAAACACTATGGAAGATGTTGAAGAGGTGACAGATCCAGAAGATAGGGCTAAGAGGAAGTTTGATGAGTCGGCATCCCATTATGATTCTGATGCAAACCTTATCCCCTTTCAAGCAACAATCAAAGGGATAAAAGGGAAAAGAAACAGGAAGAGCATAAACGAAATTTTGGGGTACAATAGAGTTAACACGGGTGAAACCAAGGGAAAGAAGTGTGTGGTGTTAAGGTCAGCGGTGGCATCTGCTGCATTATCTACATCTATTTCATCAGGAGATATAAACAATAGGAACAGGATTCTATTAGATGAAGCTTAAGCCATATGGGCAGTTGACAAGCTTTTTGGAATTAGCTATGATGGTGATGAAAATGAGGTTATAAGCAAGATTGCTGAGATGGAAGCCCTTAATAAGGCAAGAGCTGATGATAATCGCTAAATTGTATGGTTTGTTTGAGGTTGTCTCAGGTGTTTTGTGGTCTTTGCTCCTTTTGGCTTTTGGCTTGTAAGGGTTCTTTCAATTTTGCTTTTGGGTGGAGTGTTCCCTCTTGTTTAGGGATTTAGGTGCTCTTTGGTTGGTTTTTTGATCTTCTTTTTTTCCATCTGGAGCTTAGGTGTTCTTTTGATTGTTTGGTTGTCTTCTTGTCAGCCTTTCAATCTTTTGGGTCTTGAGAGGCTTTTTGTCTTTCTCTTGCCCCGTTTAATCTTGTATCTTCGATATTTGATTAATAAAATCTTTTTTTGCCGTGCAAAAAAAATAAATGGAGGTCAAGCGGTACTTCTTTTTACATTCGCACTTATTTCTCTTCTTATATCTATCAATACCTCCTCTCTTTTGTGTTCAAGATAATTCGTTGAGAACTGAAAGTTGAATTATTTTACTTCTGAAAAAAGGAAATTGTCAAAAACATATAATTTTTTATTTTATTTTTCTCGATAGCTATTTTATATAATGTAATAGTTGAATAATTTTCAAATAGGAATTAATATGTGGGGCTACAACTTCTCTAATTAGACATTCCTTCAATCCAATTGAACTGTCAAGTGGATCTTCCCTTTCCTGAGCTCATCACCTGCGCGCTGAAGCAACCACGTTAGCATCGCACTGGACCGTTGAGTCCAAGACGGTACTCCAACGATGAAGTCAGTACTTGCAGGAGAAGATGAAGTAGAAACTCAGATCTAGGCACTACAACAAATTACAAAATTGCCAACTAAAAATCCCTACTAAAATAATTTAGTCTCCAATTGCTATACCATTTCCGACTAGATGTATTTTGGTTGGCCAATGTTGATTTTAATCCCCGACTATACTAATTTTAGTCCGGAAAACCATACATTTGCCGACTAGAAAATGTTTTGGTTGGCGACAATACCACGCGAAAAATTAATTTTGGTGGGAATTTAATTACCGACCAACGTTTTGGTCGGCAATAGTTTTTCCAGGAATTTAAAATTTCACAAAAATGTTTGGCAGGGATTTTTTATTTCCCTACTAAAAATCTAGCCGGCCAATGTGGGACGATATTCCCCAACTAAATTATCTGGTCGATAAATGTGGGATGATATGTCCCAACTAAATCATCTCGTCAGTATTTAGTTGGCAAAGAAAAATACATAAGCCACACTTGTTCCGCACACGTGATCCAATCCATTGAAAAATACAATTTTCTCTATTTTAGTAATCGAGCCGTTGATTTTTGTTTTTTTCTAATGAAAATCAATCATATAAATTTTCTCGTCGATCGAGTTTAAAAAGCTCATCAATCGGGACCCAATTGTGTTTTTTTAAGGTGCGTTTTTGTCCGATTAAGTGCCTAACAATACACAATCTTCTTAACTCTTTGCATTATCTTTTATTCTGTAAGTAGTAGCTCTTGCCGTTGCATCGTAGTACCAGATTAAACCTAAGGGTATCGTCGACTTAACCGAGTCTAGTATCCACGAACACATCCGGTACACATGTTGAAGGTGTTATTTTTTTTGTTTAATGTTTATCTATCACCCAATTTAGTTTACTCTGTCAATTTCTGTTCTTTTATCCTTAAACAATCCTTATAGTGCAACCCGGAGAAACTCCTAATTGCTGTCAACTCTTGCACAGCTGGTCTATACTTTAAAGCGAGTTTTTCTTCTGCCTGTTTCTGTTCTTTTATCCTTATAAACCATACTTTTAGACTCTCCAGTGTTATAACTTGTGTGGGCCAAACCATGCTTTAGATGGTGGAGTTTAGGTGCACGTGAGTTGGTCCGGACACCTGAATATTAGAAGGAAAAAAAAAACTATACTTTGTAGAGAATGTGGTCCGGACACCTGAAATAAGAATTGGTCATGAGACACGAAAGCATAACACACAGGCATACACAGTTTGCTACATTGAACATGTACACGGGTTGCAAGATTGCACATGTCCCTGGCTCACAGTAGTTTGCCTTAGAGACTGTAGCATTGAATCTATTCTAATATATAAAGGGAGAGCACCAGTTTGGTGTAACCCAATTTTGAAGCCTGTCACAAAAGTATTTTCCACTTTTGCCCCCATAAACCAATATTTTTTTCCTTTTTTCCGGAGAACCCCAAAAATAACTGCTTGGTCAAAATTGTAAACCCACATTAAACCAACTGTCATCGCCCACGTTCCCCACCACCTTTCACAAATTACCACATAGATCACAAATTACCACATAGAAGCAGTGGCGTGAGGGTTGTACTTACGCGATCTGCGACGCCAAGCATGTGGAGGCCGGAGATGATGAAGTATGCGAGAGTGAGGCGGTTGATCTCTTGGCCTGGGTATTCTGACGGCAACAACGGTACATCATCTCCAGAAATCGAACGTGGCGATCTATGTCGAATTGTGCGGATGAATTTGAAGCGGATGGTAGATTCCAGTCTGAGTCCATGGGTGAATTGAAACGGAAGAGGTTGAATCATATTCTCGAGGAGGGAGACTAGAGCCGCAAGCAGATTTGGCGAATGCTTGGGATCTCGAAATCAAAAGGAATCAAATCTTACGAACCCGTTTATGGGTATTGGGTACCACTGTTACAAGGATTCAGCGTAGGGTCCTTTTTTTTTATTCATGATGATTCATTTATCAATTTTAAAACAATTTTGTGAATAACTTCCTAAAAATTAAGTTCAATCGAATTACTGTAGTGTTTGATATGATGTTGGTAACATTAGGCTAAGTAACTTAATGTCTATGAGACAACTAAAAATATTTTAAAATTAATAGATGGTACAAATTATTTGTGTGAGACTTGAAAGTGGGTCATGCATATCATACACATCGATGAATGTTTGGTTAGTATCCATAAATTTATTCTAATATTACAACCCCTCGGATTGTGAGAAATGGTGAGAGCTAACACTTACGGGCAAATTCCCATTATTACTTTCTGTGCGATTATATTTTTTTTCATGCTTTCTTATCGATATTTGCTTTTACATGATTTTACATCAAAATGAAAAAGAATGGATTCAAATAACCAACGACCAAGTGATCGCCAAATTGATGACAATCGGTCAACTGAATTGACCCAACAAGTAAGAGAACAAAACCGTGTGACATAGCGAAGGTATCGACAAAGAGAAAGGAATTAGGCACGGAGAACAATTGTGTACACATTATGTGACAATTGAGCAAGTTGCCCACAGAATAGAACGTCGTCGTCTAGCACAACAAACAAGAAGGTCAGCTCATCGTTCTGAACAGACTACAAGTCAGCCTTAGTCACAAAAGTGTTTCCCAAGAAATTCGGCGCAATCAGGCTACACAAAGAAGGGTTGATTTAAGCATGGAACAACGCGAACAACAATTAGCTAGCCGAAGATCAAATTATAGGCAATGGTGTAGTCAACGTAAAAAATAATAATAATAATAATAACGATAATAATATGCACCATAATTTTCATTCTAATGCGTAAACGTTTGATCCACTTTTTTCCGCTAACAGGAACAATGATTTTTCCTACTGCAACTCCAAGAAGGGCTCCGAATACATTGCGCCGTCCTCAAGAATCACCAGCTAACTTATGGTCGATGCAGACTGGAGATAGGGCACACCGAGTGACAAATTGAAGGTTCGTTTCCAAAATTAATAGTATAATGTCTTTCATATGAACTAAAAGTCTTTAAATTAATCATTTCATGTTCAACCTCCATATTACTTCTTTCTTTAACACGGGAGTTTTTATATTTTTGTCAAACTTACAGCATCGACTTCACAATCTATGCAGGTAATAATGATAGGCCTTTACTGTACAAAATGGCCGTTTTCCGTTATAGCCAACACAATTGATTTACATGAGTACTTATGTAGTAGATCGGGGAAAAAGCGGCAGTGACATCGGCGTTAGCATGGTAATGTATTATTTGATTATGTGCAATCTATCATAATACATTGCTTAAATATCTAAAAGATAACTTATTTCTGGAAAAAAATGAATACTGTGCACGCACGATTAACTGATAAGCCGAATACTTTTATCCCTTTTCTTTTTTTGTCAAAGTCCGACTTGCACACGCATTGCGTGTGCCCCGGCCTCTAGTTAAGAAGAAAGGTACACCATTGGGTGCAAGGTTAGGCAGCAATACATATGCTAGGATTCGCGTACACGTGATGACTGGTGAGGTGTCTAGTAATAAACAGGCTCCACAAAACCAATATATTTGGCCCCCGATTGCTGCTATTGTTGAATCAAATCAACCCACTGTTCATTCAATCTCCATAGTTGGGAGTGGGAAAGTAATGGGCAATGTTAAGCTACATTATTAAAGGTTGCATAATGTGAAAGGTCGTAATCCATGGGTCCAATTTAATCTTGTTAACTTATCCAATTCAAAACCAATTGGCAATGAATAGAGGCTGATTATGCTTAAATACTGGATTTTGAGTGATAATTAGCACTTAGAAGATGTGTTTCTTAACACTACCCTGGGCATGCATCACCACTCACACGTATAGAGGTCAACCAGATGGTCCAGATCCAATCCACAAAAATACAATTAAATGAGGTTCACTTTGTGCCCAAACAAGGTAGATTGAAATAGAGTGTCTTTTGTAACCTTTCTAAAGGTTAGCTCCAACACTATGTTGATACATTACATCCAATTCAAAATCAGTTGTGCGTGCATGTTATTCATGTCTTGCTTGTGGATAGAGTATAATTGGGATATTTAGGTATGACCTCAACTCTCTGTTGTTCTAACTTTAAGTGTTAATTTGTCTACGATGTTCTGTAGATATGGATCCTTATTTTCTCTGCTATGGGACGTTACATGAGCCTTGTTGTGTTCACTCAAATTATATGTGCTACCCCTGCCCCTTTCCTTCATTTTCCAAGTTAGAAACCATAAGAAGAGTCACCAGTTTGGAGTACAACATTTTATAAGAACAGTTAAGTAATGCCCAAACTATGGCTTCTGATTATCATTCAGTTTATAAGTGTGGTTTTTACTTGCTTATCTGATTTGATTTTGTTAGTTTTTGGTATTTGTCTATCTTCTTCTTCTTTAATGACTTTGCTGGTTAAACCATTGCCAGACATTGGATTCGTAGTTCTAAGAGTTTGTGAATCTGTCCCTTTTAGTTGTTGCATGGAGTACTGCTAGAGGTTCCTATTTCTTGGCATTGTTTTATGTAGTCTTATAAATTTGAATTGTTCTTTTGTTTACAGATCGATGCTTTAATGGAGTATCCAGCCCTACTTTTTGTTATTGACGACCAAGGATCAAAGTTGGATTTGCAGTGGATTCTATGCTTGGATGTTTTTTGGTTATCTTTTTGTTGAACTTGAATTTTTCAATATTTTGCAGTATAGGGGTTTGGATACATTTTGTTATCCAGGTTGGGTATTGTTGAACTTGTTACGCTTAGATGTATTGTTATTTTGCGCTTTAGGAATATGGATACAGACCTTGTTTTCCAAGTATTTGGTGGACACCTCTATTTATAAATGTTTGGTTGTTTATATCTTGGAATTTATTTATTTAGTATTAGTTATAGTAGGTTGATAGGAAATCAGAATTGGGGAAAAAAAATTGGTAGCCAATTCTGGAATTTAAATTTTGTAAAATTGATACCAAATGATAAGTAACACATTCCCCTACTAAATATTTAGTCTCCGATAGCTTCTACATTCCCCAACTAAATATTTAGTCTCCGATAGTCCATACTTTAGCCGACTAAAGTATTAGTCTCTGATAGTCTATACTTTCCCCTACTAAATATTTAGTCTCTGATAATCCGTACTGTACCCGACTAAACTGTTAGTCTCCGATTGTCCCTACATTCCCCGACTAACTATTTAGTCTCCGATTGTCCCTACATTGCCCGACTAAGACACAATACCGACTAAATATTTGGTTGGCAACTCTAGTTGACTAAAGTAGGTAACCTTAGCCGACCAGATTTTTTTTTAGTCGGAAAATACCTTTGCCGACAGTCCTAGCCCGACCAAAGGTGCCGACTAAAAATTTAGTTGGGGATAGCATTTGCCGACTAAATAGGCTACCTTAGCCGACTAACCGTTAGTCGGGAATGATGATTTTTCTTGTAGTGAGGGTTTAGGGTAGAAATGTGTGTACCTTTCTTCAGGCTGAACATTACCTTTTTGAGGGAATGAGTGACTTGCTTCCCAAGTACGATCGTGAGTGTCACGCGTGGTAAACCGCTCAACTGACGTCACAATGACTTATGCAGTCGAGTAGGTTACATGTACATGCCTCCAATGAGATGGTGACACGTGTCATAGGCCATTCGGCTGATGTCATTGTCATGATTGCAAACGGTCCCTAGCAAATCGGTTGTTATATGTGCATGCGTTGTCCATGCTGAGTCAGAGACACATACTCTCCGGCTGTATCACCTTCCGGCCATAGTGCCTTGGGTATAACGTTGTATTGACATAAGTGCCGGAGCATGCTCTGACCGAGAGATATCACACTCAATCCGTCGGCCCATTCTGATCCATAGGAGTTCGTGGACTCCCGTTAGGGTGACCGTCAAGTCCCTCCATAATCGACCTTTCGGCCAAATGACGTGGAGGTTTCCAGATTTCTCTTTTGACTGATTACACTAGATTGGGGTGATGGTCCGGCTACACCGACCCCTACAGAATATATGTTGAAGAAAAGTTTAAAAGAAAATCAAGGCATGTTCGCTTCTTAAAAAAGAGAGAGACATTTTTTTCCACAACAAAGAGGTGTGCATGGATTGTGACCCCACTAATACAGATTTCTAGCTACGCCACTGCTGAGACATATTTCAAAGAGTGATTGAAATAGATAAAGAATATAAAATGTACACAATTAGCAAAGCCTAATTTCCAGTTTCAGTAGCCATTCTATCACGAAGTACCTTTTCTTTTGAATGAAGCTCATACTGTTGAGTTTTTGGTTAAACACATCAAAGTCAAACCTTGTGTCCAAGATCCAATCAATAATAGGGTGGGGCACCTTCAAACCTCCCGAGCCAAGCTTTGAAATGTTCAAACTCGGGCTCGAGACGATCTCAAATAATTGAGATCGTCCTTAGTGATAGAGAAGCTCGAGCTTGAGTCAAACACATATAAACGAGCCGAGCTCAAGCTCCAAAAAGAAAAATCAATACCATAAAGTACATTATTCATGTTTTCTACATTTCTTGTGTTCACAAGCCTCCTCGCCCCGAGCTTCCACCTACTCGAGCTCAGCTCTTTTAGGAAAAGAGTCCGAAATTTGGGCTGAAACTTATTTGCCAACTTTAGGAAGTTGAGCTCAAACAAGCGCTAGCTAGCTACCGGATCGGTTCTATTCCTGTCCTAGTCACCCATAAGTATTTCCAACCTAACCTCAAGGGGTTAATCTAGTGGTCAAGGCTTGAGATTTGGGGGTTTGCTCCCTCCTAAGGTCTTAGGTTCGAAACCTTGTAGTCAGTCATAGGATTAGTCCTTTGGAATCAGTCCAGACCCTTGCTTTGACTTTAAATGGTGTCCCCGCTAGTGAACAGTGGGATTGGTCTCCCAGGATTAGTCGAGGTGCACGAAAGCTGGCCTGGACATCTGATTATCAAAATAAAATTTATCTCCAAACTAATCATAGTAAAAATGCAAGCCAATCATACTGGGCAGATTTGTTGTCATCTTCCAACCAATAATAAAATTACCACTTTCTCTGCCTGATTAAGAACACACTGTATCTGCCCATAGGGGTGCACACCAGCCCAGTGACCCGCCCAACCCAGCCCGATATTTTTAGGGTTGGGAATACAAATTTAAGCCTATAGGGTTGGGTCGGGTTGATATTTTAAGCCCGATTAGTTAATGGGAAGGGTTTGAGAAAATTCTCAAGGCCCAACCCGAGCCCAGCCCGGCCCGAATATAATATTATTTTTTTGTAATAGAATATATATATCCCGTACTCCCGTAGAAAACAAGGGAGAGACAAGAGGAATTTTTTTGCCTGTCAAGCGCTTTATGAATGTTGGAGAGTACCACTTTTTGAACACTTTTATTGCCTTTTGAGAAAATTTGAACTATTAAAACCATAATGTTTTATGGGTTTGTTTTTAATAGTATTGCGAGACCATAAAACTTTAAGTATTTCCGGTTGTGAATTCTAATTTTTGATCGTTGTAGTTGATTTATTTATGTTTGTGATATCACGCTTTAGAAAAATAAATGGACTTGTTGGGCGGGTATGAGAAATAAAACTTTAATTGGACTGAGTTTGGGAATATAAAATGAAGCCCGATTCTTAACGGGCCGGGCTTGGGCATGCACAAATCTCGTTAGTATCTAGTATAAGCCCGGCCCGAATCCTGCCCGGCCCGATGTATGTGCACCCCTATCTGCACATAGGCCCCTCCAAATATAGAAACTCTATTCCATTACAATACTCTGAAAGGAAGCTCAATTACAGTAAGAGAAATGATTATTGTAATAATTCAGAGCAAGGCATCCTTTAATAATGTTTGAATCACAATTAGAGAAGTGATTATTATGTATGATTCTCATTCTCTCTCTCCCTCTCTCTCTCCAATGAAAAAGGAAAAGCAAATGTAAAATACGCAACACAAAATGTAATAAAAAATATAAAAGCAAAGCCATGAGAATTGAACCACTGAAATTTAATGAAGGTAACCAAAAACAGAGACATGGGTCAGTGGTTAGCCTCTAAAAAAACTCCCCATAATCTTCTCTAACATAATATATTTTGAAAGCATTCAAGGAATTTCCTGACTTTTTACTTCGGCCAACAGTTATTTTATACATTTTTTTCCATAACTTAGTACCAACAGTATTTTTAAAGGAAGCTCTTCTCTCCTCCCCATTTCAACTAACTTCAGTTTCCAAATAACACCAGAGAGAGAGAGAGAGAGGTGAAATGGCAGCAGCAGTAGACCTCAACTTGAATGAACACAATACTGCAGATGAAGAAGAAGAAGAAGAATACATAGACATGGAAGTCAGCTCAAACTCCAACTTCTTCATGAGTACTTCTACTACTACTACTTCCCCGGCTCCACACGCCAGCAGAGAATTCGAGTTCCAAATGTTTTCCAGTACTTGTAATTCAGAGAGAGAAACCACTCCTTCCCCAGCCGACGAACTCTTCTACAAAGGAAAACTGCTCCCCCTTCACCTCCCACCCAGATTACAAATGGTCGAAAAACTACTACTCCAAAATTCCAATATTTCCTACAATAATCACAACACAACCGATAGCTTCGAAGAAGAAGAAGAGTATTATTTCACCACTACTACTCCATTCACAACCACCTATACCACTCCCACAGCCAACACCCCATTTGAATCCTGCAATATCTCTCCCTCTGAATCCTTCCATATGACTCAACAACTCATCAACCCAAATGAGTATTTCTCAACTGAAGGAAGCAGCTTCATCAATGAAATTCCCAAAAAATCCTGGACCAAAAAGCTTAAGCTGATCAAACAATCTCTCAAGTCTTTTTTTAACAAGTCTGGTTGCTCAGAGGAAGGAACAGTTCCAAGGGTCAAAGAGTATCGGAAGATTCAGAACAAAAACATCAAGGCAGAAAAAAAGACTCCATTCGGCCAAATCCAGAGTAGTAATAATACTGTCGCAAGGAGCTTCAACAACAAGGAAGAGGTTGCACCAGATGGTGGTGGTGCTCGACACAGGAGATCATTTTCTGGCGCGATCAAACGCCTTTCAACGACCAAGTGTTATTCATCTTCATCTTCATCTTCGTCGTCAACTTGTTCAAGTTTGGGGAATTCAAATGGGTCCCATGAGTCGCGATTTCTCAAGAGAAGCAGCAGTGTGAGTTCAGATATGGAGCACTCGATTCAGGGCGCAATTGCTCATTGCAAAAGGTCGCAGGAGGAGGTCCATTCCAGAAAAACGGTGAGTGAAGTTCCTTTCTACTCATTGTCGGCTTCCAGAGCTGTTTGTGAGGATCAAGAAAGCCCTGGACTCTGCAGATGAGGTTGAAGAGGAATGCAAGAGGGAGAAATAATAAACAAGGCCACTGAAGACTACAAATTTTGACTCCGTTATATATATGATCGATGATGTGCTCCTTATTCCTTTTCATAGTTTTGTTTAGTGGAATGAGTGTCCTTTGATCCAGGGCTGCTGTTCTCTACTATTAATCAAGGCTACCTTGTTAGTAATATTTTATGAAATGCACAATGTTTGGTATATAAAGAGGTTAAGTACACTATCGAGCTTTTTATCACAAGGAACTTCAGAATTCCATGTCAGGAAGAACTCAACAATTTATGTTGAATTATGTTTTCTATATTAACTTCCATGTCAGAAGAACTCAACAATTAATGTCGAATTACGTTCTCGATTTCACGTTGCCTAACATTTGCTAATGACAAGAAGTTTACTGTTTCATCAGTTCAAAAGGGGCCACAATAGCACATTTTCTGGGAAAATAAAAAAATCAAACCTTCGGGAGAAAATATTCCATTGACTCTATAAATTTTGGAGAAGCTCCAAGTCTAAGTATTGGACGAACATGTGGGCTATTTTATTTACCATACACAATAAAAGAAACAGCCCTTTCATAGAGAGGAAAAGCTCTGGGAACAAAAAAGCACAAGAACAAAAGCTTAGAATTCATTTGATTTCTCCGAATCATGCCACTCTTATTAAACAAATTTGCTATCAATGTCCACATTTCAGGTGCACTGCAAAATTGGTGCAAAGAGGAGGTTTACCCTGCCTACCACGAAATAGACTCTAGTTTGAGTGCAACACCTATGCTACAACTTGAATTTGGACCAACATGTAGTCTTCTAACTTAGTTCCCAAGATAACAAAAGGACAAGTAAAAGAAAACTGAACTTTAAGTCCTATGTTTTTTTCAGACACAAGATCTGGTGGGGAACTCCTTTAATTAGATCATTTTCTTCTCCTTTCTTTTCCACGCTTCTTCTAAGCCACTGAACTGAGAAAGGCAATTTATACTTCATTGATTTATGATATATGCCTGGTAATTAGTCTACACTTCTCTTCCACCTTAAAATATTATGCCGTTGGTTGCAGTTCCAAAGAATTTTCCCTTGTAAGTCCCATGCACTCCCCTTTGTACATCTTCTATCTGATTGAACAAGGGCATTTTCCGACCATCACAACTAAGGACAACATCAGTTGCTAATTTAGTAGTCACATTCAAAATTTACTAATACTATGGGCTGACAGCTGAATCATAGAGAGTAATTTAAAAGAACCACAATTTAGGTGAAGATCAACATAACAATATACTACCTTGTAATGAAAGATAATAAGAGGAATAATCATGACTCTGATTGCAATAAGTAACCTACCTTGCTTCCCCTTGAGCACAATTGAGAGACACCTGAAAGCACTAAAACATTGTTTATTTTAAACTCACTTTAAAGGGTAATGATTCCCAGATGGGCAATTAAGGAAGAGGAAATCTACAAATGAAGACAAACAGCCTTTTAGATGGCTCTTTTTCACCCTTTATTTTATTTTATTTTTTATTTCAAGTGGGTACACCAAACCTTAAACTAAGTTAACATGTCAGCCTGATCTTTGACAAGATTAGAGCCAAAGAAAGCAGTAAATAGACTAATTAATTTGATGATGCTGAGCACTAGGGGAACTGATAAGCATATAACAAGAGACCGTCTCCCCCCACCCATTCTCCATGAGTTTCTAAAGAATGGAAGAAGAAGGAAAAGGCAGGGTTCACATATCAGAAGAATAAATTCATTGTCTAATCTGTTATCATGTCAGCCTGTCCGTCTGTCTGTCGCTTGAATATCGATCATCTGGTAGCCATGAAAAAAATACTAGCATTAATAGGCAGAAGGCACACTAACTAAGAATGGGTGGGAGAGTAATGTAGTAAACTAGGCAACTTCAAGTCAATCTACCTCATAATTGTGTCTCTCCCTTTATAGTTGAACTGGAGCATGTTAAGCTAGTGATCAGTACTTACAAGGAGTTGTAGATTAATTTTGACCAAGAGTTAAAAGTATTGGCACAATCATATCAGGAATAATCTCAGTTTACATGTTTTTTTTTTACCACGAAGACTGCGTAAACTGCTAACTGTCCTTGGATGAACAAAATTCATCTGGTGCACACCATCCATGGGACTGCTCCATTCTAAATTTCGAGCATCTTTTCCAATTATCAAAATTTCAAAATACATATGGGTCGTGCAAATTAATAATACAACTGTTCTAGAGTTCCTCTAGAATACAACCATACACATGAATATAGGTTGCATAACAAAGGCAAAAACAGATGGATGACATAAGCACAGGGCTGGCCTAGGGGTAAAGCCAGCAAGCGTCGGCAACCCCCAAAAAAATAACGTTTGTTATATATAAATAAAAAAAAGTTTCCGGAATAAATGCCAAGCATCTACTTGGTGTGCATGTCTCTGGATGCGCTCAGTATGATTCGTGAATTGGGTTAGCAAAGATATAGATACCGACCGAATATGAACCAAGGGCTTATAACCTAGCGGTTATCTCCTGGTTCTCCCACAGGCGAGACCAGGTTAGAGCCCGGGCGTTTAGGGTTATGGATAGCTTCTAGACCCCTTCTGGACTAATTCACTAACTTCCCTTCTAATCACCTCGATCAGACGTGCACCATTGATTCTAAGATGAATGAACCGTTCGTTCGTACAGGATCTGGAGTAGACCCTGCAGGGAGGTCGGTACCAGTAGCAGGACTGGAATCCTAGGGGCTACTCTCTCTCCATTCTTAATTTTTGCTTCTTTTCACCCTGTTTTCTTTTCTTTTTCTTTTTTATTTTATTAGCAGACCCTCAATTTCTTTTCCAAACTTTTTGTTTTTTCCCCTCCAATTTCCAATATTACGAAAATCAAATTACTCAATTATTTTGTCCGAAGTTATTACGAAAATCAAATTACTCAATTATTTTGTCAGAAGTTTTGCATTTAACAAATATGACAAAATCGTACAAGTGATATATTTTTTACATTTGATTAAAAAAAATTATCCAGTGAAAATTTGAAAACAAATCGAGCAAGCAAACATGATTTATTAGGTTTTTCACATAAATCATTGTTAAAACAAGAGAATACTTTCTTATTTTCTTAAAAAAAATATTACAATTATATCTTTTTGCATGTATCTTTCATAATTCTATTCTTTTAGTTTGAATTTTTGTAATTTTTTTTAAAAGAACTTTTAAAGATGAGGGGGAGCCTAATATTATTCGGGCCCCTAAAATAACTGTTGAATTTTTGTAATTTTTTTACGTGTATTAGTCTTTCTATTTTTTGTTACTTAATAATAAGTGGACAACCAAACTAGAAGTTGGACTTGGACAATTCAAATATAAGAGGTGGCCCTGCATAGGCATAGCATCCTACTTCTCTTGCTTGCAGATATGTTTTGCAACAAAGCACAATTTTTCGGCCCAGTAACTCCAATAATTTTTTTTGAAGCGCGCCCTAAATTCATCAACCGACTGAGAGATTTCATTAAACAATTAATTAGGAGTAGTCTACAACGAAATACAACTACTGCTTCCCTGCATATGTTTGAACTTTTAAGTGAAAACTGAACCAACTCCAGTTTATTTGTGAGAAGCCCAGTTTGGAAGTGAAATGTAATTAGAAGCCCAGTTTATAAAGGCCCAATTCTGTGTTGGCTCAAACCAAAAAACTGACCCGACTCTAGCCGAAAAACAAAAAACCTTAGTCTTTCCGCGGGTTCATGATGTAGAACGAGTAGCGGCCCAATTCTATGATCAATTGGACTGGTCGAAGCCCCGGGGGCCCATACAGCTTTTAATTGAAAATTGACAAAATCGACAATTTATCGAAGAGTCCGGAATCGGTCCAAATTGGTGGGCTCAAGCAGAACCATGTTGCGGTTTAGACTCACCACCCTAAAGTCGTGACTGATGGTGGATTTTGGCCTAATTCCTTTGCTTAGGCAAATTGGACGTTTTTGTTATTTTAGGAACTTTTTTATTTTCAATTACTTTTGGCGTATAATTTTGTTTTAGTTGATTTCAATTGGGAAAATCCTATTTTTCTTTCTAGTTTTAATTTTAGTAGTTTTCCTAAATTCCGGGATACTTTATTTTTTACAGTGTTTGCTAGGGTTTCCCTATAAGATGGTTTGTAATCTCTTTCATTCAGTATCTTCCGATTAATAATCAAACTCTGATAATTTTCTCTCTTTTTCTCATGGATTCAAGAATACTCGTAGATTCGCGTACCTATCTTCGATTGGAATAGTACGCTAACTATTCTCTCGTGAATTCCGCTGTGTCAATTCAGAAGTATCACTGGTCGGTTCCGGGTCCAGAAATTCTCAACCGAAAATAAAGGGGGGTCAGGATGACAGGTCCGGGTCAAACCCGACCCTAACTGACCCGTGCACACCCCTGATAGGGGTACATGGTGCATTTTGTTATTTTCATGTCAGCTAAGCAGGTTGACACAAATCTTGCCACATCCTTTTTCATTTCTTCCCAATAGTACGTCTTTCTCAGATCATGATACATCTTTGTACCACCGGGATGTACAGCGAAATTGGAGTGATGAAATTCTCAAAGCACAGCTTCTCGAAGCGTACCAATATTAGCTACAAACACCGATCCTCGAAATCTCAAGCTGTTATCGTCAGCGTGTATCGACTAACCAGGCAATTCCTTACCTAAACCGAGCTGAGATCTTATGTAGTCACAGTCTTGCTCGAAGGTCCTGTGCTAACAAAAGCTCCCGGTGAAGTATCGATTCTGTGATTATAGCAAACAATCGAACTTTCTCTCCATCAGACAACGGTCTTAGATTGAACTCATTGAGAGTATCTATCATCTCCCATTCCTTCATAACTACTTTAGCATACTGGGTGACAGTCATTGTTCCCTAATGCAAGTTCTAAAATTCCAGAATTTTAGCCTACTTAACTGGAGCGGGAAAGTACTTGTCAAGAAAGAGATTCTCAAACGCCTCGAATGTCAATACCATGACATTCGAGAAAATATTTTTACAACAGAAAGGGGAATAGATACAAAAATAATATATATATATATATATATATATATATATATGAGTACCCTTCCTATCCGGACGTCCGGATAGGAACAAAATCCGGACCATTGTGTTTTCGTCACTTTACGGACCAAATCTCAACGATCCGAGCCGTTAGATGTGTTCAAAACGTGTTTTTAAGGGCCACCGGGAGGATTCGTGAAAAAAAAACACTCGGAAGGGGTTGATCGGAGCAATTTTTGTGAAAAACGCTCGGATCGTCGAGATTTGATCCAGAACCATGAGGTCTGGATTCCGGACGTCCGGATGTGAAGTAAATTGTATATATATATATATATATATATATATACATATAGGAGGAGGATCTTATAAGGGCTCCATTACATAAGCCTTATGTAAGGGATTTGTCGTTCGAGATTGAATTTCAATGATCCGAGACAATCCGAACCGTTACATGTGTTTAAAACATGTTTTTAAGGTCCAACGCGAGGATTCGTAAAAAAAAAATACCCGGTAGGGCTTGATTCCAATCAGTTTTTAAAAAAATGCTATGTATAACGTTTTTATCGAAAAATGCTTGGATCAAGCCCTTTCGGGTATTTTTTTTTTACGAATCCTCGCGGTAGACCTTAAAAACACATTTTAAACGTATCTAACGGTTCGGATTGTCGAAATTCAATCTCGAACGAAAAATCCCTTACATAAGCTATGTAAGGGAGCCCCTATAGAATCTTCTTCCTATATATAGGAGATATATATATATATATATGGCGATCTAATGAGGGATTCCTCAACAAGTCTTAGTTGCGGACCTCCACGTTTTGGACACTTTTCAGACTAAATTTCGACGATCCGAACCGTTAGATGTGTTTAAAAGGTGTTTTTAAGGTCCAACGCGAGGATTCGTTGAAAAACAATACTCAGAAGGGATTGATCGGAGCAGTTTTGTGAAAAACGCTATAAAGTGATGTTTTCGTTCATTATTGTTTCGTGTAATGGTAATTTTGGTACCACAAAATAAAAAAAATTATTATGCTTAGGATAATTAATGGGTGACATGGATGGATTTTCAGGAATAATTAACAGACACCAGCAATCACGCCCCACTTCCAACTTTACCAAAACAAAACAAAACAAAACAAATTCAGATTTCTCTCTCCTCAACGTAATTTTGAATTGCGTAGTTGTCGTTAGAATTAATCTGGATTCCTGAATCCCTCCGTTTCTGGTTGGGGAGAAATTCAGAGTTTAGAGAGAGAGAGAGAGAGAGAGAGAGCATGAGAATGGGTTCGGAGGCGAACTCATCAGTGTCAGCATCGTCTTCTCCGAGTGGAAAGCGAAGTAGAGATCCAGAAGACGAAGTTTATCTCGACAATCTCCACTCTCATAAGCGCTATCTTAGCGAGGTGAAGAATTTCTCTCTCTCTCTCTCTAGAAATGATGATTTTTTCGTGTCATTTCTTCTACTTCTAACTCTTAACCTTTTCTACTAAATTTATGCCCTAAACCGTCGTGTCAATTTCTCTTGGTGAGTTTCTTGATATCCCCATAAATACAATTCTTGGTCTTATGGTACTCTAATAATGTGATTTGGGAATGTTCATTTTCTCTTTTGTTTGAAATTTTCTCCTTGATTTTATATGTTTTCCCTTTTAAAGCTGGCCGATTGTGCAGATAATGGCATCGAGTTTGAATGGATTAACAGTTGGAGACCCCATTCCTGACAACCTCATGGAATCTCCAGCTAGGTCAGACAACTTGTTTTATCTCAGGTGAGAGTTATTATATTAATCGAAAACTGGGAAGGAAGTGAAACCCAAATTGTTATTACACTTCCACTTCTGGAGTTTATGCTTATGATACTACTGACTGTCAATTGTTTACATTCTTGTTAATCGAAAATTAGGCTCTTTCAGGTCTTGCCTTGAATAACGCTATCAGATGCTGTGTTGAAAGTGTTTTGCAGCATAATTTTGCTTCAGAATTACTATTACACGTCACAGAAAAATCATTTAACATTCTTCTATCCTTGATGATCTGAATATCCTTACATCTAAACTACATCATGCATATACGTGCAGATGCATTTGTACGAACTCAACCAATAGGAGTAAAATGATAGATGTGGTAATTCCCTTGTAAATAGGCCAAAGGCTGGTTGAGTTGAGTGATGGAGCAATGGTGGGATCCTGATTCGTGTGTTCGAATGCTGCTCTTGCTTTTGTTCAATACTTTGGTTTCTTGGGTCTTAGTTTTACCTAGTCTGTTGGTACCATTGGAGTTACAAAAGCACTCTTGGGCCAGCTACCAAGATCATGCATATTCCGTATCCCCACAGATATTATCTTCCTTGAATATCTCATTGTTCTTTCCCCACATGAGATAGGCTTTCGCCAAAAGCTGATTTTTCATTGCATTGGTCTACTGCAGTATGTCATCTTCCTGGGATTTCCATATCCAACCACTTATTCCATTGATCCATTTAGGTTTTTAGGAAAGGACTACCTATTAGAGTGGTAATAGATAATCCCATAACGTTAAGTGTGAACTACGGTATGCATCCTGAAGCTAGAATGCTTAGTCCCTGAATCCCTTTATTTGGGAAACAGGACCTAAGCTGCTAGGCGGCAACCCGAGGGATGTTAATAGGCCACACTTCCACTCCTGAGAAGTTCTCGAATTAATGTATCTTCCATAACTATGCTTTATTGTAACTTAAACATGTCTTCCTAGCTTATAAACTTACTTCGTCAAGTATTTTTTTCTCTTTCAAATACTTGACCGTTGTGTTTTATCTCCTTACTGGTTTCAGGGATGACATGTCCATACAGTACTCTCCAATGTCAGATGACTCGGATGACTCTCGGTATTGTGATTTGACTCCAATAAACACTTGCTCATCCCAACCTGAAAGCCTACAAACTAGTCCAGTTTCTCCTTACAGATATCAAAGGCCACTGAGTGGATTCTCTTATGCTCCGCCAACCACCACATCAAACCCTTCCCACAGCAGCAGCTTCCCCAATGCCACTTTCTCACAACCTCGTCAACGAAACTCAGATTCTGAGGGTCGTTTTCCTTCTTCACCCAGTGATATATGCCACTCTGCAGACTTGAGGAGGGCTGCACTCTTGCGATCCGTGCAGATGAGAACTCAACCTGTGGGTCCTTCACCATTTGAATTGCCCTTCGGTCCAGGACAACAGCCCATACATAATATAGAAGAAACAGAAGACCGACCATGCTCCTTCATGAAGTCCTTGGTTGACGTGAGGGACTATCACATTGAAGAATGCTCTTCGTTTAGTGTACCCGAGCCTGAATATAACATGGAAAAGTCTTGCACGGTGGTGAACATGAAAGTGGATGAGCCTGCGCGCTATGTAGAAACTGAGGCGCGGCCATGTTCCTTCATGAAGTCGTTAGGTGATGAGAGGGACTATCAGATTCAGGAGCTTCCTTCATTTATTATATCGGAGCCTGAATATAAGGGGGAAAAGTCTTGCGAGATGAAGATGAAAGGGGATGAGCCTGCTGATAAAGTACTTTGAAGTTTGAACAGTCGATTCCCCAAACTGGCTAGTCTTGGAAATCATTTACACGTATAGCTATGAGGAGAAGTCATTTTCCTTAGTTATAGAAGACCCTCTACTACACAGTTTTGCGCATGGCACTTGCTGGTCTATTATTAAGCTCGCGGTGGATAAATGCTATATCCCAGGATCAAAGCCGGTTTATCATCGACGGGCATGTCATTTCTCTTTCTCAAAGGATTAATTCCAGCAGAGTCTTAGAGTAGCAATATTTTCGGACAGTTCCTAGTTGTGTCTGTGCATGACCAAAAGTGTAGTGCTTTTAATTGAAATTTACAAGAGTTCTCTTGAACGAGAGAAAGTAGGCAAGTTCATTGTTACTGTAAAGAAATTAATTTCTTGGTGTGGAGATGCTGTTTAAGTGGAGACTGATCTTACATGTTAGCCTTATGGCAATGAGAATACCTATTGACTACAGAGAGGTAAAAAGTCCCTCTCAATCAAGGGTGCGGGCGCGCGCGTGCACGCAGCCACACACACACACACACACACACAGAGAGAGAGAGAGAGAGAGAGAGAGAGAGAGAGAGAGAGAGAGAGAGAGGTTCATGCCAATGCAGTGACTGTCAAAAATGGCGCCTGCAAAATTTACCAGGAAGGTCAAAAAATGTTCACACTTTCACCTTTGTCCCCATCAAATAATGATAATAATTCAATTCATTCTACAAACCGGACATCTTCGGGTTCCATCTAAAGCCTGTTTCCAGGCCCCATGAAAAAGTAAAACCCGTGTTTTTTTTATCTGCAAGTAAACCCCATGTTGGCATAACCAAAATACGCCACGGTACCAATTTGTTTTCACCCCCTCATATGCAGCCATAGGAAAGCGTCCTACTTTATCTCTAGACCCTCCTCTAGGTGCACAATCGAAGAATGCAGGTATTCTAAATCTTCCGCTTCAATCTTCTTCCTGTGGACTTGCCTTTTCAGTTCGGCTAGATGACTACTGATCTGCAAACCCAACTTGCATTTAGCATCCTCATTGTTCGTTGAATCTCTTGCCAACAAATGAGCTGACCATCTGTGACCGTCTGTGATGGTATCATTCAACCTACAAATAGGTATCCATAAAACTTGTCAAAATCACAAGAAATGATTAAAGCATGCCTACAATGCCCAAGGACAAAAAAATTGGCTCAACAATGTAATGTATGTTGATGTCGATTTTCTAAGCACATGCTACCAAGAAGACCATTAGTTAGTTAAGTGATTCTTACTTTTCAAGTATACTTTGTGATTCCCAGTCGTCCTGCACGTTATATATGGCATCTACCGTGTCTTCTTTTGTCCTAGCCAACCCCTCGAGTGAACCAAATGACATGCACGCTGAGTGTATTGCAGAATCAGCAGTTTCAAAACTGATGTCCTTGATTTTAATAGCAACAGTCTCTGGGACATCCAGAGGACGAATGGGAAGGTGAAACCCCTTTACTGTGATCCCACCAACTGAAACTGCTCTCCTCCTTGAATCTACTCTCTTTAAAACATCCATACAATACAGAGATTAAACATCTGCGGGTTTTTTTTTTTTCTCTCTCTAAACCGGCACAAAAATACATGTACCAAGGAGGCAAGGACACCATCTGATCAAAAAAAAAAAAAGGAGGCAAGGACACCGAGATGTATCAGTATTTACCTCAAATTTGACAATGAGGCAACCTAGTCCATTACATGCTGTCTTCATGGAAGCACTGGAGATCTCTCCAAATACTGAAATAGCTTCTATCAGCTGGGAAAGGCCGACTGTGGATGGAACATCTTCAACAGTAACAGAAGTCAACTTTGTTACGTGGGAACCCTTCACTTCATTGAGCTTGCTCCCACTTTCGGAACCAAGCTCTAAACCGTGATCAACAACAAAATTATACCCTTTTCTTGGGTTCCCTGATTTCGTGTCAACTGCATTCTTTGAGCTGTCATTGCGGATCTCAACTTTGGTCACAGCTTCTGATGTTCTAACCCGACTATGGGTAAAGTCCTTGGTTCTGGAGCTACTTTCAGCAGGCAAAGGCCTTCCAGAAAAAAGATTTTTCACAGCATCTATTTTCCGTGCCTGACATTAATAACCTGAATCATATTAGAACTCTCTCCACGTACTCCATACAGATTACTGACATTAATATGATAGTAAAAGCAAACAAAAACAGATAACAAAGATAATCATTAAATGACTTTGGAAACAGGACAAAATAATTAGCACATTGAGTGCGTACCCCATAAGGTTCAGGCTTTTGCGTCACCAGTTTCAGCAGTTTACCAGCACCTTGCTTCACAGGCGAGCCTAGTTCTGAGAAGTCATCCTCATCATTAGCAAAACTGTGTAAGGATTGCTTTTGGCTGTTGATTCCTAGTACTTGGAGGCTGACCAATGTCCTAACAAGAGGAAAACTACGTTTAAGTTAAGTGTTAAAATCCATCATGGCTTCCAAAATCCACCCCAAAACCTTACTTCCCCCCAACTTTTCTATAAAACACCAAATCGAAAGTACCAAGAATTAAAATAGCCAGACAATAATGTACTAACATAAACTCTACAGGTATCAGTTTAACTTAACATTAGAAAGAATGTGAAGCCAGTACAGTAATGAATGCATGTGAATACGTGATTATAGCCAAAAGAACTCCAAGACCGATTACAAATTATGACTAGCCAAATTGGAATTTACATCCGATGTTATTCAGGAAGAAGGAACTCCTTGGCAAAATCACTACAACAAAATGTGTTCACTTTGACAAGTTCCTTCATAATGGACAAATACTCCCCTTTTGCTACAACTCTATAAGTTTCCCCCTGTGAGCAAAATTTCAACCTTCAATACAGTAATTGGGAACCCAATGTTCTCAATCAGTTTTGAACATACTACTCAACTGCAAGTGACCTGTATGCTAGTGGTATGTATATACAAGGATTTAGAGGACGAAAACCTTGGTTGCAAATAAATCAGCACTTAGCCACTCCAACAATACTCACAACAAAGAACAAGATTAGCATCTTTTGGAACATTGTCAGCGTGTACTTCAGAATCTTGAGTTTGTGTATGTGACAGACTGAGCAAGACATTATCACTTATAGAAACGGGTATTAACACTACCACATACTGATTTCAAACATATCACCTCTTATTCTCACAATTCCTAACCACCATAAATAGTGATTGCAACTACGATCTTCAAGCTCGCATGAGACAGAGAGATCAACAAAATTGATTCAGGCACCTTGCCCACAACCAAAATGACTATCAACTAGTGATGACATGCACCAATTTCACCAGTTCCACTTTCAATATTAAAAAACAAATATTAGGTCCGTGCATAATTTTAAATATCAAGAGAGAGGGAGAGGGAATGTCGGCTGCTACTTGTCCCCTGTCAGGACACCTTTGCAAATGTAGACTTGTAAACGAAACAAGAACCAGTTTCGCCCGAGAAAAAAAGGAAAAACTACTGAAAGATTAAAAACAACAAGGAAAGAAAATTAAATCATAAACTTATTTCTGTTCTCAAACAACCAGTAATGTAGACAACACATAACTAAACTCGTGGCAGGGGAACACGGAGACTTCACCTGTTAGAGTGGCCAACACCTTTGAAAAGAGTGAACCTTGGTAAAGCTGAAATGGCTTGGGAACTGTTTCTTCGATGTGGACCTTTTTAATCAGCAAAGAAAAGATTGTATTAATCGTTGAAATGGAGATTACAAAGATTAAAAGGACCGTATCTTGCTTAGGACCTTTGCCATATGAGAATACCACGGTTCAAAATCGGATAGTTAAAAGAAAATAAACAGCCCAAAAATATGATAATGATGATGACGATGACGATGACGACGACGACGACGATGGTGATGAGAATTTGGGGTTACAAAAGGAAAACATCGCAGAGTGAATTAATTATTGTATTGTACCTGTAAATAGCGGAGAAAGTGCAGCTCCGAGTCTGGACTTCATCTTCGTCGCTCAGAAGCTTGACAGTTTTGAAGTCGATCGGAAACCTTCTTTAGGGTTTAAGAAACGATCCGAACCCGACATCCAGCATGTAAAATAACGGATCACCCGGTTCACCACTTAAAATAAACTTGGGTGCGTGTAGGGCATGACCGCGTGATATCCGACCACGCATCTCATGGACAGCTCAGAAACCGGTGAAATAAATTTGGGTTTTGACGGCCCAAAGAGGGGGAATAAATTTAGACCGTCCAAAATATTTTTAAACGGCAGAGATGCATGATCGGACATCACGTAGCCATACCTTATATGTACCGAAAATTTTCTCTTGAGAGTTTGACTCAACAGGCTCATAAAGAAGGGACCAAACAGCAAATATAGATAGCGCAAATCAATAAATTACATAAGAGCATCACCAAATCTTTTCCGAAGTACCAAAAAAAAAAATAAGAGCATCACCAATGGAATAATCAAAACATCTAAATAACTAAAGTTAACAATGTTTGTTCAAAAATTGGCTCACATTGGCATAATCAAAGATAACTACCTTTTAGCCAATAACCAAATTTTGGTATTTGGATTATCAAAAGTAATAATATTTTCTCAATAACCAAAATTCAATAATCAAATTTTGGGGACCACACCTTATTTATAAGTCTTTTTTGGTAGAATGAATTCAAAAGAAACAACATTCTCCCTCCATTTTTCAAATATTTACTTCAAAACTCAATTTTTTTGCACTCTCTCTAAAAAAATTGAAATTATCAATAATA
>JAXBDA010001518.1:0-53667 GCA_036023075.1 Gaultheria prostrata
GAGGATAAGGGTCGGGGGGGGGGGGGGGGGGCGGGGGGTGGGGGAGTGGGTGGGCATGAGATGCACAGTAGTGTGCTGTGCAGCCATGGCGCGGCCGCGCGGACAATTTTTTGACGATCGGAGACGTTCACCGCGTAGAGTTCGTCAAGTACTTCAAGTGTACCAAAAATCAACTTGGTCGGAAATCTTTAAGTACGTCATCGGAATGCAAAAACTTGATAAAAATGGAACACAAATTGACACAAACATTGGATCAAAACTACTTTTTCAAGTTATTTGTGGGAAAAAAGAAGAAGTAAAGATAGGTTATAAATTTGTTTGGTGGATTAATGGGATTACAAATCCTTTGCCAAAGACTTTTGAAGAAGTCGCCCATTTTTATTTTGAAAATGGAGGAGGGCATGAGAGTAGAAATCTAATCACCCATAACTTTCACAACATACATCGAGCACAAGGGTCATCATTTGGCCGCGAGCCCGAAGCCCGTCAAGTGGGTGAATTAGCCCAAATCGAATAGTGAATGGGCTAGCTCGGGCTTGATGACTTAAGCTCGGCCCGGCCTGCCCGCTATCTAGCCCGTAAAGTAAATAATAAATGTTCATATTCCCATTTGTAAAATATTCTTCTTTGGAATTATCTTTTTCTGACTAACAATATGACGAGGTTAAACTGAGAAAATGAAACCAATGGCTTGTAGCCTAGCGGTTATCTCCTGATTCTCCTACAATGGAAATTAGGGTTCGAGTCTCGGCAGAGGCGTTTGGGGATTAGGACTATGAATAGTTTCTAGACCCCTTCTGGACTAACTCATTAACTCCATCGCTAATCCCCCACTGATGTCTATCGAATGGCAAAAAAAAAAAAATTGAGAAAATAAGTGACTGTGATTGTGTGAGTTATCTCCTAATTCTCCCACAACGGAAATTAGGGTTCGAGCCTCGGTAGAGGTGTTTGGGGATTCGGACTATGAATAGTTTCTAAACCCTCTCTGGACTAACTCACTAACTCCCCCGCTAATCCCCCACTCATGTATATCGAATGACAAAAAAAGAGAAAATAAGTGATTGTGATTGTGTGATTAACATAGACTAGCATATTTTAGTTACCACATTATTTTTTTTGACTTTTTAGTTAAAAAATACTATTCCATTTATCTCATGGTCGTGCCTATGTGTTAGGAGTACTATTTTGTTTGATCTTGTTACTATTAGTGTAGTTCAAACAAAACAAATAATCATAAATTCAAGTGATTATGATCGAATAGAAAAAATAATAAACAAATTTATTGTTTTAGACCGTTGGTTGTTGGGTCATAATTGGTCTTTATATAAAGTAGACTTGTAAATTCGTAATAAAAAAGAAATACATTGACGATAAATCTAGTTCAAAAATGTTGAGGGGGAATGTTTGAATCTAAACAGATCTGCATCGTCTATTACGGAACTGATCTGGACCGTTGATTCCTGAACACGGACAACTCAAATGGAATCAGCATGCATGCCGTCCCTTAAGGACGGCACGCCCCCGGGTCCGAGGATGTTACTATCGGTTAGATGGATTAGCATTAATGACAGGAGGTTGAAAGTGGAAACTTTTACTTCCCTCTCATGCACATGTTTACAAAGATGGCCATTGATTACCATAAAAGCATAAACGTCTGCAATTTTCTACGTATATTTCTGTACCAAAACTCTCGCCATTACCAACATCACATGGAAGCTTCGGTCAGGATCCTCAATCCCTCCCTCCTCAATCGTCATTTATCAACTTCAGTCCTTCCCAAACACCCTCGCCGTCACAAACTCCCTTGTAAGAAACTACTCCCACACCCCCCTTCCACTCGTATCGTCGCAATCTCAGCAAACCCTCATTTTCCCAATCCCTTCCATTCTTCATCTCTCCCTTCTCCTTCCTCAGTCTCTCATCCGAATTCGTACCCGTTAGGGTTCTTTCGATCTCTCTCTGCCACAAATTTCTCCCCATTTGTTGCCGATTCTACTGGTCACAAGTCGTTCGAGTGGAATTTGGCCCTAAATGCAAATGGGGGAGAAGCGGGGGTTGTTGGGGGTAAGGGGCCTCTAGTGACTGTGGTGTTGCTGGGTTGGCTTGGAGCAAACCCTAAACACTTGAAGAGGTACGCGGAGTTGTACAATGCGAGAGGGATTCATGCGGTGACGTTCGTTGCGTCGGTGACCGACGTGCTTTCGATCGATCTGGGAAGGAAATTGGAGGAGCGGGTCTCTGCGTTGGCGTCCGAGCTTGGTTCGTGGTTGGACGAGCCCGAAAAGGATGGGCGCCAACGGCTCTTGCTCTTCCACACCTTCAGTAATACTGGTTGGCTTGCGTAGGTTAATCACCTCTTTTAATTGGAGTATTTTATTTTATAGTACTTTAGCTGGTGGATTGAATTTTAATCCAACATCTAGTTTACTCCCTACATCCCATAAAGTTAGTAAGTTAGTCTATTGCGAAAAGAAGTACAATTTTCTGACAAAAAATAAAGCACTTCCGTTCCGAATTTTGCGATTTTTTTCACCAAATCAAAGAACTAATTGAGATGTTTAATTAGGTGCGAAGAAATTCAGGAAATTGTCTACGCAAGTGCTTTGACCTCCAAATTTTGCATGTATCTTTGTGGACGGGAGATTACTTGTTTATATGAGCATGTATCACGTTAGGGATAGTTTCCTATTTTTAGCCACTTTGCAAAAAGTGATCTGTAGCAGTTTTCTTTCCCAAAAAGTGCTAAAAGTCTATGTAATTGAAGGGAATGACATGTGTCAAAATCCGTGAAATGAGGGACTTTTAGCAACTTTTAGCAAATGGGAAACGGGGCCTTAATGTGTCTGAAGTGTGTTTATCTGTTTTCATTGTTTTCACTGGAAAAGAAGAAAATGAGTAAAATTAACTTCAGATGCTATGGTAATAGCTAGCATGTGTCTTTGAAGAGTAATCATGCTTTAGAGTTTGGACTTTTGTTGTGGATACTAAGATCTTATTCAGTTTCCAACTACTATGATAGTTTCTTTTCTTGGTCAGCCACAAAAGATATTTTACCTTCCTCAAAGGGTTATATGGGGATGGGTTTAATTTCACGGACCTACCGTAAGGAATATGTGGTACTGCTGTATAAGAAAGACAAACCAAGACTTTGCCAATTAAGTGCAAATAGGCTAGTAGAACGGTTGAATCTTATGTTGGGACAATTTTTGGTTTTGAGGAAACTAGTAAGAACAAACTGCAAAACCCCAATTACGAGAACTTTAAATGTTCATAAGTTCAAACTTTTTAGAATGCACTAGCAATTGTTTTAGGCAACAGTGGGGTATCTTAACTAGAAGCTTAAATTTAAACCTTCGAAAACAAATTTATGTTTTCCATGTTAACAAGAAAATAGGCAGGATTGAATGGCATTTTTGTCATTGAATAGCAACAGAACTCGCTATTGGTGTAATAATGGGAGGAGAAAATCTTGATAATAGTTACTAAAAATCTCATGGGTGCTGTCTACATTTGTTAGGAAATTCAGGGGAAGTCAGTGAAATTTGCCCTGTTAGATGTGACTCCAAGTCTCCAGATATTTAGTTTGAGTACTTCAATAAACAGTTATTTGGCATGATCATGTTGGTATGAAAAGGTCATCCACTTTTTTAGAGCTTCCATTTAGGTTTAAGCGGCTTTCTGAGATATATGCGAAAGAAGTATCTCTATGTTTCACTTTTTGGTTTGTGGTTGGTTGACCAATAAGGATGTTGTGATTGACTTTTGCACTTCGGGACCTTAAAAAATACTGGTTTGCTTACGTAGGTTAGATGGTTAATCATCGCGTTTGAATGATGTTTTTATATACACCGGCAATATCAACCAAAGTAATTCCAATTCCAATTATTACTTCAAGTACTTCCATAGTGCCAATAACATATTTTGTGATGGTTATGTTTTTGGCCTTGGACTAGAACGGGATCATATTTTGAGAGTTGATATGAATATTTTGAAGATATATCATGATTTAGACTATTAATCTGGATACTTTAGATCTTATTCAGTTTGCAACAACATTTTTCCAACGACATATTGGAATTTGAACCTGATTTGTATGAGCACATTAATTACTATTTCTGTAAAATTGTCTTATCGATGTTTCTGCAGCTATGGAGCTGTTCTTGAGAATTTCCAAGCTAGGGAGGACTTGCTGATGAAGATCAAAGGATGTGTCGTTGATTCGGGAGGGGACCCCAATATAGACCCTAAGGTTAGAGATTCGTGTCTTTACCTTTATGATTTTGTTTGATTGTATGTTTTTGTTACGTCTCTTATTACATACCTTTGGAAGTAAATATTATGAAGCTTTTCGGGTGTGACTGATAAGCGAGATTGTGATGAAAATGCAGGGAAGGACTTAAATTAACTGTTTCTGTGTTCATTTGGCTAGAAAGTCCTATAAATTGTTGGAGTGTGTTACTGTATTTTTATGTTCCCTCTTAAGCCTTTTGACTCTTAACTTATTGTTTCCCATAAAATTTGCAGGGAAACTCCCCCCTGTAAGTGGGGAACAATAATTGTTCTTTTTCTCGATTTTGCCCGTGTTCCCTTCTCTGCTAATGTTTCCCTCTTTCTTAAGTGAAACCCAACCACAACTCCTTCGAATTCTCCAGTTTTCGCTTCTAATTCCTGTAAAACCCACTTCAGCCAAAATTCATTTTGCAGCTAAAGGAACTTCACTTGTGCAATACATAGGAATACAGAATATGAAGACATGCATGAAAGAGATTAAACTGATTACTTGACGAATAACAGAACCAAATAAAATGCAACAAGCTTCCGGCACTTGCAAACATGATTAGCTAATCAAAGCAGTCAAGCAAAAATAAGCTTAAAAACTGCATTTGAGCCCCGAGAAATGGGGAAGCACCATTAAGCCTCAAATAGTTGAAGGGATCCAGCACCACAAGATGAACACCCAAATACTTATATTGGTTGACGGCATTGTCGGGGTTGACCAGCATGCAAAAACAAGATTAGAAACCCACAATTACTTCTTTTTTCTTCTCTACCGAGATCTCAGTCTCTCTGTACAACATCTAACCCATAATGGCATATTCTAGCAAGTTTTTTCTTGCTCTTTTTCAATTGTACGATAGATGAAATATGGATTATATGCTGAGGTTTACTCTCTCTCTCTCTCTGTCTCAATATAGACAAATATGGATTATATGCTGAGGTTTACTCTCTCTCTCTCTCTCTCTCTCTCAATATAGACATATACATGTCTATGTGTATATACCTCTGGTGGTATTATTCTGAAGTTTTGAAGATGACGGCTGCATCAAGTTTCATAGTAATGACTACTGAATGAATGTAGTAGGCTATTCAACTAAAGGTTTTACATGAAAATTGACGGGTAGTGTAAGCCTTTGACTTGGGCCCGACTTCCAGCCCAAGTATAAGCCTTTGACTTCAGGAGTGGGTTATCCTTCAGCCATGCCCAAGGGGCCTCCTCCGGTTGGGCTAACCTTTGCCTCCTGAAGTCACGCGTTGATACCATCTACCCACAATATGCATATGAACTTGCATATCTATCAAAATCTGAGACTAGACCTTTGTCTATTTGTTTACATGAAGAGCTATTGGCATCTTGATGGTTTTGATGATGCAAGATCATAGAGAGGTGTTAATGGGGATAAAACTGAGGGAGATCGATTGATGGAGGTGAGTGGAAAAATGCAGTCCAGACAAAGATCTGGTATTTGATTTTGTTAGATATGCATATCATTTTGGGCATTCTAGTCATAATTTTATAAAATAAACATTTGAAAACTATTTTGGGCTCTTTGATGGCCATTATACGACTGAAGACTAATAATGGGCCCAAGTTGAAAGGTTTTGGTAACTTAAGGCATCAAGTATCAGGTTTTATTGTTTAGGGGGTAATTTGAAAAAAAAACATAATAGTTTAGGAGGGCTGCTTGCGACCTAGAGTTGTAGTAATTAGCGTCACCCCAAGCGTAGGGCTAGGTCGTTGCTAGCATAGTAACCCGGCAAGACCGGGGTCGATTTCCACAGGGACCGAATGCTACCGGCATGAGATTTGACTTGCAATGGAATTTGGCATTAAGACGGCCAACTTTAAAGTGGATTTGTATGGTGGAATTCTCTCTCTACCTCAGGATACTTGAAAATTGATGGTTTTAAAATTAATTAAAAGGGACTCGGGTTAGGGGTTCATATCACCCATAACTTAGGCCGTTTACGGTTTCTCAATTATAACTCAAGTGGGATTCACAGACTCTTGATTCCACTCAGATGATTTGACAATAAAAAAATCTGATTTTCTCACAACAATAAGGGTTTTGCAAACGGAAAAACTCAATCTGGCATTTCATCGAACACCTAGAGTGCAAAGGTTCAAAGCATTGTGTGTGCCAAGTGTATTGTCTACACCCAATCAAGGAAATTAACAACCCTAAGTTTAGACCGAAAAATATGAGTTTAATCCGAACACAAACCCAACTTTTAAGCACAAGATTTCGAGAAACCATAAACAAACCTAAGCTATGGAGTGATTATCACCCCATAGCCGAGCCTATACGACTACTCACACATGGTTAATGAAAGCACAAAGGAAAAACGTGGAGAGATATGGAACATCGCGAAAAGGAAAATAAACCACGGATTAATAAAGATTAGAGAGTTACCTACAACTTTAATGAAGGCCGTAGCCTTGGTTCTTGAGAATTGAAACCTAAAATCTAGAGAGAAGGTGGAGAAGATGAATGGGGAAGAAGAAGGGAGGTAGAGAGAGAACGTAGAAATTATTTGATAACCTAAAAAAACTGAGTTTTGGGCTTATAAATCCCCAAAAAGTCGACCAAAAGAATTACAAATTTGCCATTGGGCGTGTACTGGACGTTCTGAAATTTTGCCAGGGATACCGGTATCCCATTTTTTAGATACTGGTATCTCCCCTTCCTGAACCTTCTGTTCACTGGATACCAGTATCCTTGTTTGTAGATACTGGTATCTCCTGGACTTTTTTCTCTTCCTTTCTTCCTTTGATCTTCTCTAGGCTTTTGGTCCTCCCGAGCCTTATCCGGTACTTCGTTCTCGACTCTCGGGGTTCGGTGGCGGAGTGCCACGTGGCCTTGGATACTCGGGTACCCCCTTGATCAATCCATGGCATCAAAGCACGCCTTATTCACTAGTTTTACCTGAAATTTCCAAAACCACAACTACGCGCAACATCAAACAATATAAGCTATGAAATGCAAACGTGTGTGACGAAATGAGAGAGATAAGCCCTGATATTAACACTTTTGAGGGCTTATCAAGGGCAAGGTGTAATTAAGCCTTATTTTTTGGCATTGGAGATGATAAGGGATGCAGTTAGGATTGTTTGTTGAGACTTTTTTTTTTTGTCTATGATTAAGAGAAACCACATAAAATCCGCACCACCCAAATTAAAAAAAAAATAGCCTTGCTCCATCCAACACTTGTTAATATTGAATTTGGTGCATATTTGCTTACACTTACAGAGTTTTTATTTTCGTGACCTCATTTATGCTTCCTTCGCATGTTAGTTTGTTCTCCTTTTGTTCACCCTATTTGTTTCTTGTGAGATCTTATTCCGTTTTCAACTTTCACGCGTACATTCTAATTCTTGTTAACCAGTAAAATAGGTCATTTTTATAGGGTATCACCGACATTCTTGTCTGAAAAGTTTGACTTGGTATTCTTTTAAATTCGTAGAATTTTGCTGTTAGTTATTTTTTGATGTGGTTGCCAGGCCAGACAAGCATAACAAAAATTGAAAAAGTAGGAATATGACAGTTGGGAAGTAGAGCTCTAGTTAACTCTACTAATAACCTTTTTTAAGCCGATTCAAATGATAACTGTTTTGATCTTACTAAGACAGGTTTTTTTGTTTTATTTCCTTAACTGACCTGGCAGAAACTGTCAGTTTGCTTTTTTCCTCTCTTTTTTGGTGGTGGTGGTTCTTCTTCTGTTTTTGTTTTTGTTTTTGTTTTTGTTTTTTTGTAATGGTTTTCAATCAAAAGAGGGGAAGAGGAAGTTACAGGTTAGAGCATTAGGACTTGAAGCTTGGTATCTCGCCAGGTAGTGGAACACCTCTGCCAGGCCAACACGTCGGTATTTAGTGTACTCACTTTCATGTCTCTTTGATTGTATTCACCCAGGAATTCCATTTCAGCCCAAACCCACCAGTTTTTTTTTTTTTTGTACAGATGCACTAAATGTTAATGTTGTTTAGCTTTTATCAATTGAGAATCACTGAACTTGATTAAGAAATCTTTCTATTTCTGTTTATTTGCTTAATATCACTGATATGGTAGATGTTACTTTCTTTTCCCCTGCTGATTCTTCAAGTGAGCTGTAGTAATTCATGAAACCACATCCACCATTTTTAGGTCTGGGCAGCTGGATTTACTGCTGCCATGGTGAAAAGGCGCAGTTCACCAGCGTCCACTTCTACTGAGTCGGTAGAAGGAATAGGAACTGAAGCGGATCTCTGCAAGACACAACAAGAGGAACCTTTGTTGATTGAAACCGTGCTTCTACTAGTTTTTGAGAAGCTCTTCTCCTTTCTTCTTAACCTGCCTGATGTAAATGAGTGAGTGTTTCTGTCTATATCCTACCATACTTTGATATTTTAGAGAGAAATTTTTGCTCCACCAAGGACAACAATAAACTTCAGATTTGTTGGAAAATGATTGCCAAGTAGTTTAAGCTAGGAAGTATAACAGCTACTTGCTTGCTTGACAGGAAGTTGAAAAAGATCATCTGTACCCTCTCAAAGAAGCAGCCTCCTTGCCCTCAGCTTTACCTGTATAGTACAGCTGATAAAGTCATCCCATCGCAGGCGGTAGAGTTTTTTATGGGGGAGCAGAGGAAAATGGGAAGAAAAGTGTTGTCTTTTAACTTTGGGTCATCCCCTCATGTAGACCACTACAGGACTTTCCCTAAAATTTACTCATCACAGCTCCAAAATTTCTTGGAAGAGTGCTTAGCCACCGTGAACAAACGTTAAAACCTAGGAAGATTGGTCTTTTAAACCACCCTGGTCTCCTTGCATTGGAAACCGCGTTGAAGTCCACCAAAATTTCTAGTGTAGCACTCCTCATGCAGCTAATCTAGTGTGATTACATGTTTCGTATCGTATTATGTTTGGTACTTTTCTAATTAGGTGCTTCCTCCCAATTTCTAATTTTTGTGACTTTCAGTTCGTAATCAGACATTCGTTGGACTGGGTTAGTAGGGAGCAGGGATCCTGCACAAGCTGCAGTTACTAGTAATGATACTGCAGCCGAAATGGATTTGTGTTAGAGTCTTAACTTATTATTGCTAAATAGGAATTACTTACTACTGGATAGTTGATACTATGCTGCTATGAAATTGTCCTTGAAATCATGTGATGTCTGTATAAAGTGACAATATTGTCATTTGTGTTTTAAATCTGCTGAAACATTTGAGCGTGAGCAGCAAATTTAGGGTGATGATAAACTGTATTTTGGTCCAGATTTGCTATGCAGAAGATTTTGTTTTCGTGTCCCTTCCATATTTAACAAACGCAATTGACATTGTGGTATAAGCCGTAGGATTATACACAGTTATCTTACCTGTAGATATTATTGTGCTATTATGCGGTTGAAAATGCACGTGAACGGATAACGGAGGGAAGATCATTTTGTTTTGTTTTATCAAAATTTGATTACTTAGTTAACTGATTTGTTGGAACTTGCGGCTCATATGGAGAGGTACCGGGAAGTTCTAATGAAGGCCAGATGTGAAGCGGAGTGGAGTGAGGGAAGCGAATTCAACTGCTGGGCTGGGTCGTAGGCTCGAAGGTTTGGGGGGTGCGGGGGGCGAAGCCATCTGCGGTGTGGTACTGTGTAATTAGGGTTGGAATAGGAGTAGACATTATAAATACTGCCTATTGTAAAAACCCTAGCAGATTTTCAATCGAATAACAGACTCACTCTTGCTCCCGTGGACGTGCCCGGTTTTTGGGGAGCCACGTAAAATCTTGCTGTCTTCTTTCTTTACTATTTTCGTATTCTATATTGTGTGCATGTGATTGGTTTGTGCGTTAACATAATTGTATTCATGTACAATACTGTAAAAGTATGGGCTCAACAAACTTTTGAGCCTGAATACAAAGGCCCTGTTCGTTTGGTAGTTTATTTTAGTTTTGATGATGTCAAAAGGTGTAATGAGTGGAGAGAGATAGAGAGAGAAATGAGGAAAATGATGATGTCAACAAAACTAAACTAAAACTAAACCATTTAACCGAACAAGGCCAAAGAATTTAAGGTCGTTGATATCTATCCTATTTTATCTGTTGTATTTGACGAAAGTGTTCTTATTTTTTGAGTCAGTCTCACACTTTTAATTTCAAACATACCCACAAATTAATGTCAAACGCATGTTGAGAATTGGAGAATAAATGTGTCACTTGGCATTCCAGTCCCATTCCCCACCTGAGAATGTTGCTGATTCCTCTCAACCCTCTCTTTTCATCTTCCGTATGTCTCTTCTTCCCATCTTGTTCTAGATACAAGCAGTGTTCTAAAAGAAGGTGCGGAAGGCTGAGTCCTCGCCGTCTAAGTGCTGGAACCATTTTTTGACAAAATAAACCTATTCATTGGCCAAAAATTGAGAATGACAATAGCCAAATGACATTCATATGTGCAGATGCTCTGAGCGGTTCGGTTCCGTTATTTTTTAAACTAATTTTGCACCAAATTAATTACAGTGATTTCATGATTATGTGAGTAAAAACATGACCCACACTTTCAGTCAACTGAACGAATCCCGAGAACAACTCTTGCAGGATCTCTTTCCATTTCATGTTCTCTCGGTCATTCTTTTACCTGTGCTTATCAGCAAACCGTCGTTCATTGATGATTGAAGCAATTTGGTCCAGTTCGATATGATTCATTCGAGCCAGAAAGCTAGAGCAAATACAGCAGCAAATGTTTTACTCCTATTTTGTATACCATTTGACTACCTGTCGGGTCGTTTTTCCACCAACTCTCCTAAAACCAATTGGTTGTAGGAAGGGTTTCAATTAAGTCTTTGTGATGCTTCCTCAAAAGCCTTTCATTTTTCTTCTTCTGCCTCAATTGTAAAAAGTTGCGTCTTCTTACAAATATGTCCCCTGTAGTATTTTTCGTCACACCCAAAGCACATACCCTTAGACCTTTTTTCGCCTATCTCCTTCTGTGTTAACTTCTTGACAGTGGTTCCTGGTTCAGGTAATTTGGAACTAATTGATGATACTGAAGTGGGAATGAATTTGGGTACAGAGGGTACAACTTTATTTTTCTTTGACAAGGCCTCAATGGTTTCTTCTTGCAATCGTGCTAATCCCATGGCTTGGGCAATGGTCCTTGGTTGGAACATTTTCACCCCAGCAGACACCTCATCCTTTAAACCACTAATGAAACAGCTAATAAAGAAGCCCTCTGTCAATCCAGTGGTTTTGTTTGCTAATTCCTCAAACTTTTCTTGATATAGTTTTACTGGATTCCACTGTCTTAGTTTAGTTAATTGCCCTACTACATCTTCACAGGCATTTCCCCCAAAACGTAATAACAAAACCCTAGAAAATTCTTGCCAGGTACGCATGGTATGTGATTTCTCATACCACCTGAACCAATTCATGGCTTTGTCTTCTAAATGTAGAGATGCCACTCGCAGTTTTTGTGTCTCCTCAACCGCATTTAATTCGAAATTTTTTTCACACTTGTAAATCCAAGATTCAGGGTCTTCTCCAAAAAATTTGTGAAAATCCAATTCTGGTTGAAAGGTTCTAAAATTAAGATGGGCGTTTACCATAAGTGGTTGTGGATGTTGCGGTGAGGAAGAAGATGATGCAACCTTCTCAGACAAACCCTCATATTTGGAATTCAGAGTTGTAATCAACCGCGTGAGCCCGCCCCTCAATTGAAATCTTAATCCTTTCCAAAGCTTCTGCATGTCGTTCAGTATTTTCTGCATTCTTCCGTATGGAATCATCCATGTGTTTCATTTCTTGCGATCGAGTATTTTCCACCATTTCTTTACCATGACCAAGGATTGATGGCTCTGATACCACTGATAGGTTTGCAGCAAGAAATCAACAGAATTTGCAAGAAAATCTCAATCTGGGCTTTACTTTTATTGATATCAATCAGTTACAGTTGGTTGAGGAATTACAAGAGAATTTAGAGAGAGAGAGAAAGAGAGAAATGGTTTGAGAGAGAAGGAAGATAAAGGAACAAACTACTCAACAACCTCTACGTTCCCCCCTCTCTCAATTAATACTCCCTCCCTTCCCTACTAACAGACGTAACAGAAAAATAACAGAAATGAAAACAGAAATGAATCAGTGAACCAATATTACACTTTTCCCCCTCAACTACACATAAGGGCTCAATAGGCCACCAGTCTTATCAACAGTACAATTTAGGTACGCCAAATTGTAGACGAGGTGTCCGTAGACTAGTGAGTGCAAACGCCAAATTTGTTCCCGGAGCCGGTCAACGCGATCGAAAATCTTTTCATATCCTCCTCCTCTTCTGTCCCACTTTTCTCGTTGGAGTATTTCCTTGTATATAAATTCAAACCAAGTCCAGGTTCATTGTACCCATATATTTTTCTTCTTGGCAGCACTGAGCTGTTGAACCTCCCAACAATCTTTCTTTATCGTTTTTCTGTTTTGTTTTCTACCTGCTACTCTCCAACCAAAATCTCTTCAATTTTAATGGCGATTTCGGACGAAACAGCTGGAAATTCTAAGATTTCACCTTCAAATACATACGGAGCCGTCGTTCTCGGAGGCACCTTTGACAGATTACACGATGGTCACCGCCGTTTCCTCAAGGTTCCCCTCCTCTCTCTCTCTCTCTCCGTATGTATGTATGTATATGTTTGTGCCTGTAGTGTTCTGATCATGTAAGTTCTTGTAGTTAGCGGCAGAATTGGCAAGGGAACGCATTGTGGTTGGAGTTTGTGACGGACCCATGTTGGCTAAAAAACAGGTATACAAATACTTATTGCGATTCAATAATCAGTGCCTGATTATAGATTATAATTGATGAGAGTATAGAGTGCTTGATGCCACTTTACAAATTCAATGAGTTGCGCTTGTTTTGTTTTCTTCTCTCTTAATTGACTTGTATGGCCGTGTTGATGATCTTGTTTTTTCCTCCGTCGACTAGGAGGAGGTTATATAATTTGATATTTGTGTCCACTTTTGCAGTATTCTGATCTAATAGAGTCCATTGAAACAAGAATGCGGAAAGTTGAAGACTACATTAAGGTATAGTAAAATATATCAGAGCATTTGGTGTTCATGTTCATATTTGTAATTGGCTTGAAACTTTGAATACCTTATCTATCTTTGTCCCTTTTTTAAATTTTTTTTTTATCCTTTCATTAAAATTCTTAGGGATGCTAGGTTTATATGTATTATTGGCTTTTGCGACCTGCCCAAATGGCACTTTTATCTTTTGTATTTCAAAGAGAATAGGAGATGAATGTGATTTTTTCAGTGGGTTGAACTTTTCTTGTGGACACTTAGGCCCACTTTAAGGGGATGTGAAAATGGGTAATTCCAGTACACAATACTCGATACCCTATACCCAGTGTATTGCACCTCCCATGATTTTTTGTATTGGTTGTCCAATGGATATGTAATCCACTTGTTGTATTCATACCTAATTCACGAGCAAAATGTATTTTAAGCATGAAGTGGATAAACTGTATGGTAGCTAAGCACATGAACCATTTTGCACTTCGGAAACAGTGTGTTGAGTAGATGAGGCCCAAATGGTCTTTTTTAAGCTGTTCTTGTTATATGGAAATCTTTTAAGCTGTCATTTGATAATGATTATAAATGTTTCCTCTTTTTTCTTTTGGCTTATATGTTGCCAGACAATCAAGCCAGAGTTGGTAGTGCAAGCAGAACCAATCACCGACCCTTACGGACCGTCAATTATTGATGAGAATTTGGAGGCTATTGTTGTCAGGTTTGTTCCTTGTTTATCAAATTTCTCTCTGTGTGTGTGTGTGCGCAAAGGGTGGACTCGTAGCATAGCAATACTGTAACTTGCTAACCTGCATCAATCTGTACAGTATAGTAAGGCCCCCTCCGAAATTCTGAGCTGCCATGTGGCACCTAAGTGAAATGAAAAGTTGGTTTTTGATATTTAAATTTTGAAGTATAAATTTAAAAGTTAGTCAGCACAAGCACACAGTCCAGCGATAATCACTTTCAAAATAATAAAAATTATACACTTGACGAAAACACAAATTATGTTGGAATTAAGGGATTTGAGAAGTGGAATTTTCCCCATTTATAACTGTCCTGGAATTAGTAACTTCTGGTTCAAATTTTGGAATTGAAACACACTTTTTATCATTCATTCTCTCTCATTAACTGATGGGAAAACCCCCTGATTATTTTGTATGCACATCATATTTCTTTGCCCTTTACTCTGTAACGGTTCACGCTAGCTGACCTCCTAACCCTTATAGCCTAACCATGTGGCTCAGCAGTTATATCTCGAGGTTAATAGCAGCTAGTGCAATACCTCATGTTCTATACAATATTCACACATCCAACTGATATGGGACTCGGGAGGGATCTCACAGTCTCTCCCACTTTAGAAACCAAGCCATGTGACATGTCAAGCTCGTCTCATGTGGAACCCAGCCAAGCACGACAAGCACCTCAAGCTTGTCCCTTGTCGGTTTCACCCAAGCACTTCCCATTGTGGGACCCACCCCATATTGTTGGTGTAGGAACCAAGCCATGTGACATGTCAAGCTCGTCTCATGTGGAACCTAGCCAAGCACGACAAGCACCTCAAGCTTGTCCCTTGTCGGTTTCACCCAAGCACTTACCATTGCGGGACCCACCCCACACTGTTGGTGTAGGCTTTGGTACCATTTATATTTACTAGAGCCCCAGCTGACTTGCTAACCCTTAAGCCTAGTCACGTGGCTCAAAGTTGTATTTAAGGTTAATATAGCTAGTGGGCATTACCTTCTACACTACACAACATTCACACATAACCGATGTGGGACTAGGGAAGGATTTCACACTATCCCTCTAACTAACAAACTATTCTTACTAAACTCGAGGGTGAAATTTTCCACTATTTAAGTTGACGATTTCGATTGTCCAACATGGTGGTCGCGATTTGATTCTTTTTTTCCTTGGAAGCCACTGTGAGGCAAATACAACGATTCTAGAGAGAGAGTAGAGATAAGAATGGTTCTCCAACACGAGAGAGAAATCTGGAAACAACTTGAAACAAAAACGCGTACGATTAGTCTTATGCAAAAGGTGCAGGCTCGGTCCATTTATTGTCGTGCCTAGCCCGACCCATTCGTTAACCGTGTCGTGTTGTGTTGTGTTGTGCCATGTTAGAATACTCTAGACCCAGCTCGGCATTAGGGAGAAGCCACGCTCCGCATGGTGCCTAATCAGGCCTTGTAAGGCCAAATTTTTAAAAAAAAATCTAAATCAAAATTGTCATTAAATTTTTTTTAGAGTAGAAACAATCAATGGTCAAATAGGTAGTCAGATAAGATAATGTATATTAAATAACATTTTTCCATTTATAATAGTATGCTTTTGCACTTCTGCTTTACTACCCTTTGAATTGTGCATCTTGTATCATACACATGAGAAATGAAAGTAAAGTAAATCAATGGTTTAAAATGATCGTAGTTATTTTATCGATTGTAGAACCAACAACGTAGTAAACTTTTGAATAAAAAAAAAAAAGACGTAGTAAACTTTAATCAGTCAATCTCATTTATACATGAATAGAAACAATACATCCGTGCTCTTGCCGTGCTCGTGCTTGGTTTCTCAAAACGATGGCCTAGCCTAGCACACCTTAGTGTTGCTGCCAATGCCGATTTCCGAATGCGTGGTGCCTGTGATGGCCTGATGCATTGTACAGTGTACACATCTAGTCTCATTTTACTGCAGAAATTACTCTACACATAGATTTTGTGTTGGATAGTGTTACTGTTGTAGATAAAATAGACCTTGTGAGGTTTATTAGAAAAATTTACCATATCGTATACCACCGTAACCAAAAGTTGTTGGCACGATAGTAGCATGGTTTGGTTTTTCTTTCCCCCTGTCGACTCAAGAAACGATTCCTTAGATATCGGGTTGCACCGTTAGTCCACCTTAGGTCCTGGTAGTGTAATAGGAACACCTAAGGTACTGAGGGAATCCAATCTTCAACACCAGCAAAGAATCGGTCTCATGGCATCTATCAAGAGTTAAACGTTATACCCAACATAACATCTCAAGAATCTTGACATCTAACCAAACCCCTGGAGAATGGTTAAAGCCAGTGATATGTATTGTATAAAGTTCAAAGTTCTCTGAATTTAACGTGTTATTTTCTTTAAATGAAGCTCAACATTTGAACAAGGAGATTAAAGCTGCGCTTTTCATTGTTTTTAACAAGTTATTTCACTTTGAGATAGGCTTAAGGGCTGTATTTGCCTCACAAATTTTCTACTGGGGGTGCATTTTTATGCTGTCATTAATGTTTTGTCTTGAGTATTTAATGGCAATGGACATGTTTCAACCGAAGGTGCGAAAGTTAAAGCAAAATGCTAGGAGTCCAATGGTCATCATTTTCATGGGGAGTTTAACCTTGTTCTCTTTTTCTTCTCTTTTTTCAATGGCTTTTCAGGAGATATTTTTCCATGTTTGTATTTTGTAAGAAAAGTAACTCTGACAAGTACGCTGACATCTGAAAAGCTAACTTCTCTGCCATCTTAAAGAAGTCAAACTTGTCATAAGCTTTGGTGGTTCAATTAAAAGCATGTTGGAAGTTCAACTGATCATGCGTGGAAATCTAAAAGCATAAGGCAGTTGTTGAGTATTATTCTTAGTTAGTAGTTCTTCATTGTTACATAGAAACAGAACTACATCACAGATTCAAGAGTCCTGATTGGACTAAAAATCTTGAATCGTGATCGGACTAGTACTCTGTGGGAGTCCTAATCCAATTTGGGTTCTTGTGAAGAAAACTTTGTTAAACATGTGAAGTCCTAGACAGACTGAAACTCTAGAGTGCTGATTAGACTGGGAATCTACCAGAACCCTAGTTGAATTGGAGCTCTAAATGAACTAAATTACTATAAGCATGCAATAATCATGAACAAACTAAAATTCGAAGAGTTCTAAAGTTTGCGAGAATGTCAATCCTCAGAATGCCAAAATTTCATGATGGTGGTTATTCCCGCGAAAGACCCAATGAAATGACAAACGAAGCTTGCTGTGTGAGATCACGTGTCGTACGCTATTATATGTTGAGTCTTGGGAATGATATCCACTAAGATCATGCATCATATGAATTACGAAGTTGAGTCATGCAATATCCACCCTTTTATGGGTAATTGACAAATTATGGTATACATATCGTATTGTTTGTGGTCTCGATGTGGTTTAATAGGCTAATTTAACACATGCATTTCTCAACACTGTATCAGCACAGGTCTTGCTTCTGTTCTCTTTTGCATTTTTCAGAGCAGAATTTTCTATGGATTAACTGTGGGCTGTGTAAAAAAAGATGAGGGGAACATAGAATTTCACATCCTCTTTTTGGTTTCTTATTTTCTTTTAATAACCATGGAATGGTCCTGGCCTTCAGTGATTATTTGTACTCAACTCTTATGTACTCATTCAGATACAATATGCAGGCTATTGACATCCTGTTGCGATTTTATTAACTAATAACTACTTGACCTTATATATCTAGGAATGTTGATGATGACAAAGAAGATTTGAGATCGTAATAATTGACTTGTTTTGTTCTGTGAAACAAGCTTTTTATTTTGTGTGGTATTTAGTAGATAATAGATATGGTGGTTTTTTTCCTGGTAAAATTACTCTTCATTAGAGCTCAAACAAGAAATACAAGTCCAGACAAGGAAAACAACCACCTCAGCAGCCCCTTCAAGGCTTAAGCCAGGAAACAACTAAACAAAGAATATAAAGTAACTATGCCAACCTAAACAACAAAAGAAAGCAAACTACGACAGAAAATTACACAGGAGCAGGCTCTAGAATATGGTGAGAGAAACCCTAAATACTATACAACTCTTTATTCCCCTGGTTAGGTTTGATGTTCCTCCATGCCAAGATAGAGTCCCTTATAGCATTACTGATTTTGGAGCCAAGGGGAATAGGGTCCAATGCCTTTTGTTGAAAGATCCTCACATTCCTTTCACATCAAATGCCATACACAGTAACAGCCAATGACAAACTTAGAATAGATTTCCTAAAGCTCTTCCCCTTAGTGTAGCAGAAACCATTCCTTCTCTTCTTCATCCCAGGGATATGGGCTTCTTAGAACCTAATTTTTCCTTAAAATCTCCACCCAAACAGAACTTGAGTATGAGCAATCAAAGAATAGGTGGTTATGAGTTTCAGAGCTACCAGACCTGCATAACACACAGGCTGCATTTTCCACAACCCCCAACCCAGAAGTCTATTCATAGTAGTGAGCTTATTTTGCATGGCCATTCATAGAATGAGAGCCCACCAAAGAACAGCTTTAGGGAACCAAACCACATTACACCAGTCTTTGATTCCATTGGAAACTCTGATAGCATTCCCTGCAGTCTTTAAAGAGTAAGTGCCATGCAGAGAAGGGGTCCAAACTACAGTCTTCTTTGGTGATATCAGACAGAAAATCCACAGGAGTATTAAGCTTTATCTCCTGAGTGTACGTACATGCTCCTTTTTCTAGGCCATTTCCATTCCCCATTGCATATTATAGAAGAGAGCTCATATATAGAGGACTCAAAGGGTGCCAATTGTCAAGCCAAATATAGAGGTAGAAGCCCCATTACCAGCATTACACAGAATCAGGGATTGGCAGATATCCCTAAGCTGGAAAGTCTTTCTAACAGTCCATAATAGAGCAGTAGGCAGCACCATATGCCAGAGTTTTTGGTCTAAGATGATGTAGGATATGGTGGTTTATTTGTATTTTTTGACAGCATTGGTTAAGCTGTCCTGTGCGTAGCACGGGTGTTTTGCTAGTTCTGATGTAATGGAAAGTTGGTTTTGATTTTATCAGTGCTTCTCTTGTCCTTATACATGTGACTATTCCTGTAGTTTTTCAACTTTTTTTAATTACGCTTATTTGTCTTGCAGCAAGGAGACACTACCAGGTGGACTTTCCGTCAATAAGAAGAGAGCTGAGCGAGGTCTTTCACAACTAAAGGTCTATTATGTGTGGTGTTTGCATCACTTGAATTCTCATGTGATGAATCGTTCAGGGCAAATAAAATTGCTTGTAATGTTAATAGAAATATGCTACAATACGAAGCCTTACTACTTGGTTTTATGTGCAGCTTGAAGTTGTTGATTTAGTTCCTGAAGAGTTCTCTGAAAAAAAATTAAGCTCCACAACCTTGAGGAGGCTTGAAGCTGAGAAGCTTGTAAAGCCTCAGCTAGGATAACAGGTACCTATTTGGAGTCCAAGTGGATTTTAGAAGGGGTTGCCTTTGTATTTAATCATCTACACGGTTCACTTTGTCACAAAGTATTTAGATTCAAACGAGAAATTTAACTTTTCACTTACTAGATTGGTCAAGCTTTGTTCTACAAACCATTGATTATACACAGCGCCGGAGAACATGTAATGCATTTTACTTTGATGGCTTCTCTAGAGAAGAAATAAGAGAAGTATGTACATTGATTGCAGCCTTTATCTATATTTTCTTACCTCGTGTGTGGGAGTGTGTGGGCGCGAGAGCACATGTTTTTATTTTAATCCAAGTTTGTACTTGGGGGATTTGATAAATAATCAACTACGTGGATGATATAGAAGAAACTCGAGCGAAAAATAGTTCTTTGTTGAAGAGTTTGTATTGATTTTAAGCCACTGTTTAGCGATACGCAGCAGTTGCTGCGCAATGGTTTCACTGGTGGATAAATCTCCTTGTCATCTTGTGCATACCCACACTTGTCAATTTTTTTTATCCCCCATTTTATCCGCGGTGTTGCAATGTACCATCATTGACATTATTAGAGCAGAGGTGGTATTCATTTATGCATGAGCAAGCATCTTGCAATATACGTCACTCCTTTGGCCTTATGAACTCTACGTGTCCTAGAGCTGTTAGATAAAAATGGAGACCAAAATCAAATTCTGTTTCCCCTGCAATTGGATCTATAAATTTAGATTCTGGTGATAGTTCAATTGATGATGCTCCTGCAACCAGTATGCCTTCTACCACTGTGAATGCTGATTCTGTTGTTAAATTTAATGATAATTGTACTACTCTTGTTAACCATGCTACCCTTCTTTCTGAAAATGCCGTTGGGTGTGGTGCTGTGTCTGGACTTGAGCATGGTTCTAAGGGTAACGCTGTTTGGTAGTCCTAATAGTGCTACTGTTCCTGGTGCTAAATTCTGGCTCCGGAGGGCTAAGTTTCCCAAATGATAAAATCAACTGTTGATTTTATCAAATGTAGATGTTATCATTTGCGAAACTTGGCCTAAATATGGTCAGTTTCTGTTGTTGCTCCAGTGATTGTGGTGAAGATTCCTTCATATATCTGTTTGATTCACTTGCCTTATTAGTTTCGATTAGTAAATGATTATGGGATGGGGATGGGGTCAACATGCATGTTGTCCCTTAAGGGGCAGCACGCTCCCGTGTCCGATGATTATATTGAGACTACTACTGATCTGACATTGACTTGGCTGAAATTCCTGCTATTCTACCCCCCTGATCTTGGAGAAATAAGAATAAAGGCAAGAACAAACCTGATGTTGTAACTTCTAAAGGTGGTAAACCAAGGGCTTGTAGCCTAGCAGTTATCTTCTGGTTCTCCCAGAAGCGAGACCAGGGTTCGAGCCTCGGCAGAGACGTTTGGGGTTTAGGGCCATGGATAGCTTCTAGACCCCCCTGGACTAACTCACTAACTCTCCCGCTAACCCCCCACTGATGTACGAGTATATCGAATGGCAAAAAAAAAAAAAGGTGGTAAGCCCTCTGATGGAGGTATTTTTTATTTTTATTTTTATTTTTATTTTTTTCTAGTGGAGGTATTCAGTACAAGTATTTGGCTATTCCTGCTTGTTCTGGGAAGCCTCCCCAACGGTTTTCATGAAAGAGTGGATCTATTTGCATCCCGTTTTCGACTTCATACAGTACGGGCAAATTAAATGCCAAAATGTTCCCCACAAAAAGACCATTTAGCCACGTCAATTACTTTATACCAACCCATACCACAAAACTTTTTTCTATTCTTACTACATACCAACCCATTCCACTTCTTTCTCAACATCCCTTCTTCTTCCTCCTCCTTCCTATTCCCTCTTCTTCTAGGTCAGTCTTCCACTCCAAAGATACCCATACATTCCTCCCATTCTCCTCCTCTGTCCCTCTTCTCTCATCTCTCTCAATGGAAAATCTTGTTCAATCAATGGAAGGATCTTCTCCCTCACTAGACATGGAAGAAGAGCTCCGGAGAGTAATGGAGCAACTTAAAACTCCAACTCCACCAATGGAGATAAAAATAGAGAACACCCAGGTGTTAGAGGAAAGCATGGAAGTGGAGAGCGAGGTTGGCATCCCGGACATGAAGATTTTCGACCCCATACGACCCAAGACGTAACCCATTGCTTTTCCGATTTGTCTGCCGCTGATCGTTTGAAATGGTTACAGAGTCCCGAAAATCGTAACAAATTTTGGTAGTTAATATCCGAACTTTGTCAATCCATAAAGCATACAGTTGCAACGGTGGTTAATATCCGAAATGAGAATCTTAATTCGGTAGTTTGTATCCGAATATTTTGTTCCTTTACGGTAGTTAATATCCGTACTTGGTCAATTCCAGAGAGCACACAGTTGTAACGGTAATTAATATCCGATTTGAGGATCTTTACACGGTAGACAATATCCGAAATTGGGTACAATTTTTACAGTTAATATCCGAACTTTGTCTATCGAGAGGGGAGGTCGCCGGAAAGTAAGTGGTCGGAATATGAAGGGTCGGACTGGAGAGGGGAAGTCAGTGGTGGTGGTGATGGAGGTACCGTGATGACAGAGGGAGAGGAAGAGGGAGGGAGGAGGGAAGAGCAAATTTTGGGAGAAAATAAAGTGTAAATGGTAGTTTTGGAACTTAGTCGGGCTACATGAAGCAAATATAGAGTTTTGTCACCTCACCCCGGGTTGTATTTAGCAAACGGGCTGTATGAAGTCCAAACCGGAATGCAAATAGACCCACCCTTCATGAAATTGAACCTCCCAATAAAGCAACATAGTATAGCTAAGTTCATTTCTGAGAATAAGATTGATCTTTTGGGAATTGTTGAAACAAAACTTAAAGATTTCAGCTTTCTTTTGTTTGTAATAGTATCTCAATCAAGGGAATTATGGGCCTTCAGACACTGCTAGATTGTTGTATAGAATTGACTCGTCAAGTTGGTGTCAGGGACCGAGCCAGGATTTATGGGTAGGGGGGACGGGCTATATATGTGGAGGAGGGGCAGGGTTATATAATTTGATGATATGTATATTTTTTCAATGCAATAGTAGGGTATTTTCAAATTATTGTAGGGGCGACTGTCCCTGCTAACCACCTCTGGCTCCATCATTGGTTAGGTATGTCCGTGTACTATTGCGTCCCTGTGTCTAATCTCCAAGGCAGATTTCGCTTAGCCTGAGGATCCAGAACACCTTGAAGATTGCTCCAGTGTCATTAAATGCGATTGCATGTTTATAGTTAATAATAACAGCCAAAACATTAACCTTGCCTTTTTGATAGGAGATTGATTTTCACACTCCCCATTTCTCCACCCGCACTCCCTTTTTGTCTCCATTAGGGTGAAGTTACTAAATTACCCCTCTATTTAAAATTTCACTTTTAATTTACAAGCAAGTATTAGAGGAGTAATTTAGTAACTTCACCCTAATGGAGACAAAAAGGGAGTGCGGGTGGAGAAATGGGGAGTGAAAATCAATCTCCTTTTGATATTTCAAGTGTTGTTTTTGAAAGGTATTTCTACTGTTTATCGGTATTCTTTTTTTCTTTTCCTTTTGAAAGGGAATTATCGGTATTCAATGTAGTGGCATTCTTCGGTGACCGCAAACAAAACAAACGGCAAAACAGATCTGGATTTCATGTCATGTTCCATATTTCATTTGCAAAACTAATGGATGAGGCATTTATGCTTTTATGGTTGTGATGTCCAGTAATGGCGGCTCCAGAAAATTTAAACAGGATTGTAAGCTCCATCGGCTAAGCTCCCTTATATGGTTGACACGTTTATGACTAAAACACATATCTTTTGTATTTCCCTTTATTGAATTGTACCCTTATTTTTAGAGCGTCTGTATAGATATGGCAAGGAATCATTTTGTCTTGTATTATTTTTTGAGTGCGGTAGTCCAATAAGGAAGATTGACAAGATTGTGAAGTTTATATATGGGAAGACTTTGTCTTTAAGGAAAAGTGGAAAGATTGACATGATTGTGAAGATTATATATGGGAAGATTTTGTCTTTAAGGAAGAGTGGGAAGATTGACATGATTGTGTGCCCATCTTATATGGAATGATCTTACCTCTACATGGGCAGATTGCATTCTGCATAATTGATGATGGAAAGGTCTGCAAAATTGATGATGGAAAGTATCGAAAAAGGCAACAAGATAATTGAAGATACATTTTGCTAAAGAAGGAACAAAGTCGCTCGAGCGGGTTGGTTGAGCGACTGCCTCTGCCTACAGGTTCAGGACTGCTCGAGCGAGTTTGAGGGTCGCTCGAGCATAAGTGACGTTTTTCATTTTTTCTATAAATATGAAGACATTAGGGTTCAGAAAGGACATTCAGTACAACCCTTATTTCCTGAGGCGATTATTTACACTCATAATATTCTCTGAGGGCTGTTGGATCTTGAAGTATTCAGAAATCATGGAATCTCAGTGCTAACTTCAAGAGGTCTACTTCATCAACATTCATCTTCATCTAAATACCTTTTCGTGGAGTTCGAAAGGTATTTCTGGAAGGCTTGAGAATTCAAGAATCGGTGATCATGCAAGGGTACGATGTGCGTGGATTCGGCAGGTAGTTCTTAGGACTCGTGGTGAGGATACACGGTCAGTTGGTAAGAATACTTGTAATCGTACAAAATTTTAGTGCATGATTCCTTCCCGTGGTTTTTTTCCCATTTAGGGTTTCCACGTAAATCTTGTGTTCCGTGCAATTGTTTTTAATTGTGTGATTGGTTTATCTAGTACAAGCTAATATCTTAATTCTTGCAGTAGTTTGGAAATTTCATTAAACATGTAAAACTAATTTAGTTTTGGAAACTGTACTAAAGATATTGGCTGATAAATGTCAAGCGATATGATAGTTAACTTTCTTTTTCCCACATCGGTAGCCGATTAAAAAACCATCTCATTTATAAGTTCGGCGTAGTAACTTTACTATTGTCGGGCTCTGTAGCGGGAGCTTGTAACCTACGCAGGGGCATTAAGGTGGTTGAATAAGTCGTACGTCTTCCACAGTGGTTATCAATGACTAATGGCAACCACAATACACCATGGTTATTAAAAAAAAAAAGCACAGCAAAAAAAAAGAAAAAAAAAAGATTACGACTTAAACAACTCACCTTTTTTAGTGTCATAATTATAGATTTCTAGGTTTTAAACAGTAACATGATTTATTTCGGTTAATTACCATATTGTAGTTTGTAGACATGAGGGCTGGAAATGAGTCGAACCACTCACTTTTGGTCGATAACCATATTGTAGTTTGTAGACAATAGGGCTGCAAATGAGCCAAGCTCTTTTGGTCGATTACCATATTGTAGTCTGTAGATGGCTGCAGAGCCGAGCCACACCGCTCAAATTAGACTCGTTCAAGCTTACTGCATAAGCATCCAATCAAGGTATTTACTATTTTAGATCCTCGTATTTGTTTTCCCCCTCCCTTTATTTGATCAAAGTTAAGAAATAAATCATTTTTGAAATCTCACAAACACCAAGTAGAGACTTTGTATATGGAGATCGACCCAGAGACTTTGTAAGTAGAGACCGACCCATGTGTCTCAAACTGGATTTCATGCTTAGGACTTACACATTGCTTAGGGTGAGTTTGCCAAAAGATTTTAGTAACCAGCCAATTGCTAAAATCAACCATTGTTTTAACAAATGAATTCACCAAGTGCTACGGTTGACTCTAGATAAAATCAACCATGATTTTAACACCTGGTGAACTCTTTTGCTAAAATCATGATTGATTTTAGCAAATGGATTGCTAAAATCATTTGGACAACAAGGCCTTGCGAGCCTGAGTTTCACTATACAACTCAGGCCTTGCGAGCCTGAGAAATCATTTGTGTACCCAACTGCCAAATGGCAGTGTTCAGTGGCATGCGTGCCTGATACGGACAGAATGTGCAGTCGTGGAAGCTTTAAAGGAAAAGGAATGGTTGCTGAACACTAGTTTCCCGATGTGGGACTTGTGAGACTCACAAGTAGATTCATGGAGAGCTCGCACAAAGACATTCAATAAGTTCCACATCAGAAGTTTTTCAAAAACTTTTTGAGAGAAAATCTTATTTGTACAGCCTTATCTCCTCCTCGATATGCACAAGGGCAGCCAAATGCCTTTCAAGTTTGAGCGAGTCGAGTTCTAGCCCAATTTTTTCACCAATGTTGATGAGTCTTTACACCAAAGCTTGGAGGATTTGAATCCAGGAATAAATTTTTTCGCTTGAACCAAAATGAACTAATCTTTGCTTTTTACGTTCTCCAAAAAGTAGATTCTAAACTTTGATGATTGTGCAAGTTTTCAAACTTCGTGTGTAGCAACCCCAAATACATCTGCCGAAAAACATGAAAACCACCACATCTCTCTTACTGCTCTCCAGTGGTGATAGGGTATTGAGGAAGAAGGGTATTTGCTTTTTTAAGCAGGCCCAAAACAACGTCGTTTTGGGCCACTATTTTTGCAGAGTAACTAGGTTTAACCCCGTTAAGGTCCACATTAGCGTATCCCGTTAGTGAGATCACGGAATGAGACGGAAGGAGTAAGTTTGATTAACGGAGTTGAAGTTTGGGGGGCGATGAGACATTTGGTGTAAAGTTTGGGGGTCATTTTGAATTTTTTCCAATTGTATATTACTCGCTCATTCCCTCTCTAAATGTTCCTTATGAAAAGACGTGCAATTTTTAAATGTATCCTTCATAAGCATAAGATTCACTTGCAACTTACTAAATTTCTGATGAGAAGTCCATTGCGGGATTGAATAGCCAAAAGTGCTTTCTGGTTCTAGCCTTGACCCGAATCTACAAATTTCGTGTAGACTGTGGTAACATGTACTTCTTTTGCTCGAACAAACATGTCAAATACTTTACCAAAGTTGTGAATAATTGGCAAGATGAAGTTATTGTCAACATACATACACTGTGACTCTAGGACTATTTATATATCTTTCTCTAGGAGCATGTCTTCTGCTCCTACTTTCCATGATGCTCCACCTCCCTTGTTGTTTTACCAACTTTAAACATTTGCTACCATAAAAGAGAGAACTTAATTCATTTGTTATTTTCTCAAACCATAAGCTAAATAGTCCTTGCTATGACTTTGACCCAATCTTATATCCTATAGGACTAAATTTATTTTGATTTCTATCAATTTATTCTCAAGTTTTCTATGATTCTCTTCACATTAGTTTTGGCCTATTTTTTACATGCGAAGCAATAGATGTCATTTCTGGCAATCATCCTACAATCAATAATCTCTGCTCTATACTTTGTTTTACTCGATTGCGAATCATTGAATTCCATATATACAAAACATGTAAAACTAATTTAGTTTTGGAAACTGTACTAAAGATATTGGCTGATAAATGTCAAGCGATATGATAGTTAACTTTCTTTTTCCCACATCGGCAGCCGATTAAAAAACCATCTCATTTGTAAGTCCGGCGTAGTCACTTTACTATTGCCGGGCTCTGTAGCGGGAGCTTGTAACCTACGCAGGGGTATTAAGGTGGTTGAATAAGTCGTACGTCTTCCACGGTGGTTATCAGTGACTAATGGCAACCACAATACACCACGGTTATTAAAAAAAAAAAAAAAAACCACAGCAAAAAACAGAAAAAAAAAGATTACGACTTAAACAACTCACCTTTTTTAGTGTTATAATTATAGATTTCTAGGTTTGAAACAGTAACATGATTTATTTTGGTTAATTACCATATTGTAGTTTGTAGACATTAGGGCTGGAAATGAGTCGAACCACTCACTTTTGGTCGATAACCATGTTGTAGTTTGTAGACATTACGACTGCAAATGAGCCAAGCTCTTTTGGTCAATTACCATATTGTAGTTTGTAGGACTATTTATATATCTTCCTCTAGGAGCATGTCTTCTGCTCCTGCTTTCCATGGTGCTCCTCCTCCCTTGTTGTTTTACCAACTTTAAACATTTGCTACCATAAAAGAGAGAACTTAATTCATTTGTTATTTTCTCAAACCATAAGCTAAATAGTCCTTGCTATGACATTGACCCAATCTTCTATCCTATAGGACTAAATTTAATTCAATTTCTATCGACTTATTCTCAAGTTTACTATGATTCTCTTCACATTATTTTTGGCTTATTTTTTACATGCGAAGCAATAGATTTCATTTCTGGCAATCATCCAACAATCAATAATCTCTGCTCTATACTTTGTTTTACTCGATTGCGAATCATCGAATTCCATATATAAAAAACATGTAATCAAACTAATTTAGTTTTGGAAACTGTACTAAAGATATTGGCTGATAAATGTCAAGGGATATGATAGTTAACTTTCTTTTTCCCACATTGGGCAATCGATAAAAAAACTATCTCATTTGTAAGGCGGGCGTAGTCACTTTACTTTGCCAGGCTTTGTAGTGGGAGCTTGTAACCTAAGCAGGGGCATTAAGGTGATTGAATAAGCCGTACATCTTTCCTGGCGGTTATCAGTGACTACTGGCAACCACAATACTCCACGGTGGTATTGTTTATGCTGCTATTCTGCATACTTACCTTGCTGAGTTGCTATACTACTTAGGATTTCATGGTTATCTATTTTGGGTATTGCTGCACCTAACTGGAATTCTATATAGTAATTTGTGTTTTTTATTAAATGTTTGGATCCCCGAATCCCCATAGGGATCCCTGTTTCTCCTTTCGGGGATCGGGGATGGAGATGGTACTATCCGACCCCGATCCAACCCCATGCCCATCCCTAATTGGGAAGCAAAACAAGCTCTGGATGCCTTTCATAAAACCATTCAATAGGTATATATACACCCCATGACCATCTCAAGTTTACTTACCGATGTGGGATTGAAAAACTCAAAACCTCATACTTTGCACATTTCCAACTGAACTCTTTTTGGCACTTCGGAAATTCAAACCATTAAAAATAAATGGAGGAAAGTTCAAATACAGACATTGTTCAACAAAAAAGAAATAAACTAGTCCCAAAGATGACTAACTCCCAAGCCATCTTCAAGTACAAAATGGCGCACCGATTGGGGAGATTCTTTGGTAACCACCAATTCTTCTACTTGTTCTGCTCCTAGCCTTGCCATGTGGTCCACACAGCTATTTGGTTCTCTATAAATGTGAGTGAGAGTAGATTGAGTACAACTAAAGAGAACTTTCAAGTCAAGAGCCAAAGTGTAAAGGATTATTATATATATATAATAATAGGATTATTATCATAATTATCTTATTGTGAGATATATACTTACGTACATACATATATGATAGTGTGTAGAATTATTTTTAAACTATTCTAATTATCCTAACCTAACTACCCTATCTCCATTTTTCCCTTATCTCTCCACTCTCCCACTTCCCCTAAATTTCTCCACAATCTTTATCTCTAATCCTTTTATTTAAACTAATTAGAACTTCTCATACTCTACATCACACTCTCGACAATCTCTTCATCTTCCCAGGTAATTCATCTTTCTTTCTTTGCTTCCTTTTGGCTCTCTTACTCTCATTTTTCTCCCATATTAATTCACCCCTTTAAATTATGTCTCTTCCACCATTGATAAGTTTCTCTCTTTTTCTTGCTGACTATATTTTTATTTTGCTCACGCAGTTCACAAAATTTTCCTTGGTGTCGTATTCCACTTTATTGTTTCATTTTTGCGCTTGAATCAACGGAGGAGAGGTAGGACATTCTTAAACCTAACCATTACTTTAGAATACTGTTTATTTGTGATTTGTGTGTACATGGGTATACAGTAATTATATTACTTGAAATCGGATCGTTATCGGATGGGCAGTAATAGTTAGTGGCGGATCCAGGAATTCGGTACAGGGACCTTTGAAGCATAGCTTTGGAAAAAAAAAAAATCAACCGACCAATATGATGAGAAGATAAAAATGTTTAAACATTCTTCATTAAGTTGCTTCCCATTTTATAAAATGGGAATCACATAAAATTAATGGGTCAATTTTAGAAAATGGTTTTTAGCAAATGAGGAAACCATTTTCTAAAATCAAACCATTTGCTAAAATCAACCCATCCATTTTATGGGATTCCCATTTTATCAAATGGAAAACAAGGTAAGCCAAAAAGTTCGAACTTAAACCATTAGCAAAGATTTCATACATATTGTGTTTGTGATACTTGAGAAAAAAAGAAAAAAAAGTCCTATTCTGCTTATGGTATTTACAAATCATTCAGTACTTAGGGTCCTAAATTCTGAATGAGAAATTGAAAGCTTCAATCAAGTACTTATAATTCTCCGAATGAGCTTATTTTCTACTAGACCAATTCAAAAATTATTTTAAAGTTACTGAACGCTACGGATTTTACAAACACAAAAAAAAAAATTATTTTCTGGAATTGCAGGGGGTCACGTGACCCCTCTGTGCCCTTAATACATCCGCCCCTGGTAGTGGTAAACAAGTGGTGACGATGGAAAAATCGGTAGTTATGCGCTCAGTTCTATTTATGTTTGGATTCAGGGAAAACATAAAAGTTGTAGATATTGAAAAATTAAGTGGAGTCCATATAGAAATTGTCTCAATCCGAGGTCCGTAGAATTAGTTATGATTTTTCGAAGTTGACTGTGCTGTATGATTTAGGGACAGATTAGTACCTTGACTAAAAACCTATAATGACCCTTCTTAAGATTAAAATTAGAGTTTTCACAAAACATAGACTTTGTTCCAAATTTGATAATTATTAATTCTGTCAAGTTTCATAATTTTTGGAGTTAAATTGCTAGTTTTAGAAAATCGAATATGTTAGTCGTTTTTGTGCTTTATTAAAGTTTCAGATGTTATTGCCCTTATTTATTTGTTGTGTTTGACTTGCGTGAATAATGGCCCACGTGATGCATGAATGCAATTGTTTAGTACATTTTGATTGAATCGTTTAATGTATAAGGATGAATAAATCTAATCGCGAAGTTTGGGGCTGGGACGTGTCCGATATGGGTCTTGAGCCATGCGCAGTTTATACTTTTAGGTAGCTTTGCTGTGTGATCGGGCGCCGGAAGTATATCGTGGGTGGGAATCGATGCCGGATAGAGATTGATCGATGTGTGATTAATCATGAGCCATACGCAGTATACCCCCGAGGTGGCTTTGCTGTGTGATCGAGCACCTGATGTATACTGTGGATAGGAGCTGGATAGAAATTGATGGTGATGTTGTGATCGGTCGTAAGCTATACGCAGCATACCCGAGGCAGCTTTGAGTATTTCATACGGTATAAAATTTCTATATGTGCGTATTTGCTGCATGAGTATCTTTAGTAAAGGGGTGGCTTAAGGCGCCCTACTGAGTGTATTTTCACCACTCACGGTGCTACTTTTTGTGGCCCTGGCGTCCCCAACGCTAGTTACAAAAGGAGATGAAGAGCCGCCTACTGAATTTGAGGCGATGGAGCAGCTAGACTAGATGGGTACGAAGTGGCGGAACCATGGCTTTACTAGTAGGCGTCTAGCTAGATGGCTTTGTTTCTTATCTTTCATTTGAACATTTTATAAAGTTTAAGTTTTCCGGACGATGTTGGAATTTAATTTATTTCAGTTGTAATAAGTTAGCTAACTTTTAGCTTTTTGTTGAAAAAAAATTATTATTAAGTTTTTCTTTGGGAATTTTAATGAAGTTTGTTTTCCTATTTAGATAAATTGTGAAATTTATTTATTAACATACCCAATTTTCGGGGCGTTACACAAAGAATGGTGGCATGGGGTGATCTCCCGTGGTATCCTCATTTATCAATTTGACAACCATAAGCGAATCGGATTCGATATGCACATTGTTGTATCCTTTTTCAAGCATAATGATGAGTCCTCTGTATATTCCCCAAAGCTACGTCTCCAAGCTAGAGTTGCAATTTAACTTTCCATAGTAGTCTAGCAGCCACATGCCATTGTGATCACAAAAAAATCCTCCAAATCCATCTTTCATGTTGCTTTCGTACAAGCATCCATCAATATTAAGTTTGACACCAGCTGTTAAAGGAGGAACCCATTTAATTAGAAAGGAATTGGGAGTGCCATTGTAGAGGGGGGATATGAATGCATCGGTAATTTCAGTTGAATAGACTATGATGTTTCTGAAACTCAAGGAAGTATCGTTATCAATATTATCAAAACTTTTCCGGTTTCGGTCTTTCCAAATCTGCCAAATTGTAACAATAAAAAGCACCTTCCATGAAACATCATTTCCTATACCTGATTTACCTTTCAACTTCATATTGGATTTAATCCACTCTAAAGTTGTACATTCAGAAATACTCCTTCTCCAATGGCGATTGGAGAAATAATTCCAAAGATCTTTGACTTTTTAATACATTCCCTAAAGAGATGTGTTAAATCTTCAGGACTGGAATTACATCTCGGGCAAACATTAGAAGTTGCTATGCGGCTCGCATTTGATTGGAGTGATTCGTTTGCCAAATTTTGTCATATATGGGTACAATTGAGGATTGCAGTAACAATTGACAACGAATAAACGATACCTATTCCTATTATTTACCATCTTTTCCCCACATTGGGAGCATATTCACCAATTTGTTAACATGAGGAGGGACATTAAGTTCTTCAAGTATTCAACAAATTTCTTTCTTAAAAGAATTTAATCACAAGCCTTATTTGCTTGAAACCAATGTGATTTAGAAGTAACCGAAAGCTTATTTATAAATTTAGTACCGGAAAAAGAAATATATGTTCATATTAGGCTCCATTTTTCTAAACTTTTAGGCACCAAAAAGTTTAGAAAAAAAGTTGAGAACAAAAAAAAAAAAAAAAGATTAGACAAAAGTTTAGGCAAAAAGGTCAGAGAAAAAGTCGTTAGAAAAAATAAAAGTTCTTGTACTGTATTTTTTCTCTCTCGGTACATGAATAAGAACATGTAAAAATTCGAATACCCCATTAAAGCATAACGATTGTTTTTGTTTATTACCTAACTTCTACTTTTCAACAAATTACCTCTCTTTAGAAGAGTGAATTTAATTCCCATTAACGGTGCACTAATTTTTTAATTACCTCTACGGACAACCTCATAGTAAGATTACCTTTTTGCCTTTCAAACACAAATTTACATTTACTTCCCTCACACTTCCACTTTCCACCTCAACCCAACATCCACCACCAACCGACGAAAATTTTACTAGATTTCAAACCACAAGTACCCCAACATATTAAAGGACATCGTGAATTTCACTAACTGAAAACTCTTAAATTTCACTAGCTTGTAAAGCACTACATACCTATATTTGAAATACTAAGAACAACCTAGGGAAATTCACTAGTTTACATCTTGTGAATTTCATAAATTTCACAAAACACAATTAGTTCATGAATTTCACTGGATTTTAAAACACACCAATCACCTTGTGAATTTCATTAACTTCAAGTTTGTGAAATTCACTAGTTTTAAGCTCGTGAATTTCACTGAATTTCAAAACAGAACAACCACCTAGTGAATTGTGTGTTGAATATCTTAGCTACAATATAAGTCAATTAAACATCGTTATATTTATTTAACAAATCTAAGTGTCCCTGCAAAAACTCAACTCAACTGAATATCGATAAGGACTTAATATATTCATTTAATTTTCGGTCCACACAATCAGGGACCCCCTACGGTCAGTGACTAAAAATTGAACGAGTTAATCAAATCCTTACTGATATTCAAATGACCGCGGCGTTGAACTCAAACAAATCCAATCGTAAATCCGCTGCTGAAATCCAATCCTTGACCCGACTTCTTTATTATTAAAAGTCCTAGCCAAGGTTGTAGAAGTAATAATAATATCAGTGACTAAAAATTAAACGAGTTAATCAAATCCTTACCGATATTTAAATCACCACGGTGTTGAACTCAAACAAATACAATCTTAAATCCGCTGCTAAAATCAAATCCTTGACCCGACTTTTTTATTGTTAAAAGTCCTAACCAAGGCTACAGAAACCAATGAAATAATAATCAGTTAATCAAATCCTTACCGATATTCAAATGACCGCGGCGTTGAACTCAAACAATTACAATGCTAAATCTACTGCGAAAATCAAATCCTTGACCCGACTTTTTTATTGTTAAAAGTCCTGACCAAGGTTGCAGAAACCAGTGACATAATAATATTGTTAATTTTTTTCCAATAATTAATAATCGGATGAAATAATAATTGTTATTATTATTATTATTATTTTGCAATAATTAAGTAATTGATGGGTCTAAGTGGGAACCGGTGGGACCAATTGTGGTGGGAGTGTGTGGTGGGACCTTTACTACAAAGAAGTTGGTCCCAGGTGACGTTTGAGTAGGGGTGTACACAGGTCGGGTAGCTCGCCCAACCAGCCTAGGTTTTTTAGAATTTGGAAAAAATATTTCAGCCCATAGGGCCGGGTTGAGTTGACATTTTAAACCCGGTGACTAATTGGGCTGGATTTGGAAAATTCTTCTGAGGCCCAGCCCGACCTGGTCCGATTTAAATAATATTTTTATTTTAATACTATATATATATCTCTAGAACCTAGCTGCTTAGGGTTTGTTTATTTTTTATGAAGAGGCGCATCAACTCATCTCTTATCTAGTAAGACCTCATCATCTCTTATTCAAAAATACGATCATCTTTGTCTCCTTTTCAATATCTCCTCTTTTCTTTTTAACAAATTTTTACTATTCTTCTTGTTGAATCTCCTAATATTTTGGTTGTAGGTCTTTTTGATCTTATGGTTGATTAATTTATGTTTGTGAAACCATGCGTTAGAAAAATAAATAGGCTTGTTGGACGGGCTTGGAAAATTAAAATTTTAATTGGGCCGGGCTTGGGCATATTAGATGAAGTCCGATTATGAATGGGTCGGGCTTGAGAATGCACAAATTTCGTTATTATCTAGAATAAACAGGCTGCCCGGTGTTTGTGCACCCGTACGTTTGAATAGAAGGGCATGTTTGGAATATATGGGCGGGCCAGGCCCTGTATTTGTGCACCCGTACATTTGAGAATAGAAGGGCATGTTTGGAATATATGGGCCTTCAGTACTTCCGCGTGCATTCCTAAAATTGAAGTGGCCCATGAATTCCCCTAACAAGAATGAGCCCAAAGCCCAAATGCACTACGAACACAAACGAATCAAATCATTTAAGTGGGTGGAGCTCATGGTAAAGAACTGCACTCTAATTTACAATTGACTGGGAAAAAGATAATTACGTAAATAGATTTTGTGTGAAAATACTTTCACTAAAATTATGATTTTCATTCTCGCCTCTCAGTAGATGCCAAAAATAATTATGGACTACATAGAATTCATGCACCTCAACAATTTCTGGTATTTATAGCTAGGGAACTAGACTTGAAAATAGTTCGTTAGCCTACCTTTTGTATATGTAAACAAAGATCATTGCGGAGTAAGAAGAAATAGTACTGCTACCAAAACATAACCCTGGACAGAAGGTAGGACAACGATCTTTTTTCTTGATGTCATGATCTCTGTAATTTTATAGCCAGGAACTAGACTTGGAAATGGTTCGTTGGCCTACCTTCTGTATAGGTAAACAAAGATCCTTGCGGAGTAAGAAGAAATAATACTGAAACTATTGGGCGGAGGCCAGGTGGGCCAAGTCTTAGTTGCCCCGTTGGCGCGATAGGAAACAAGGAAATAAAGTTGCGCCTTCACTAACACCTGCGGATTTTGGTGTGATGGTAAGCGCTTGATCCTAACAGAAACCAAAAAATAACCCTGGACAAAAGGTAGGACAACGATCATTTTTCTTGATGTCATGATCTCTATAATTTGATCATTTTGATCTAATTAATGACAATGGCTATGACTTTGAATCTCAAAAAAAAAAAAATACTCCTACCAATCCATGAATACTTCTTATCTGGGTGTTTGGTGCAGTTTTTTTTAGAGTGATTGTGGATTCTGATTTTGCATTCTGAAACTGTTTGGTGCACATTATCAGAATGTATCATGACAGAATTCGTTCTCAAAACACACATTAAGGAGCCACAATCTGATTCTGATTATGGATTCTCTAATTTTGATACCTATTTTAACCTTCAACACTTTAACAAACTACATAGATATGCATTTATATATGCTAGGTATTTATATTATTTAGATAAATATCCATTACAATATCATATACTACATATTAGTACATTTATGGTCATACGAGTTGACAATTATGCTTCGTTTAAGTAGATACCGTCCAATCAATTTGATTTTTTATATGAATGATGAACGCATAGAACCCTACCAAATGAATGACTATGATTGTCAAGTGAAAGTGTGAGACCGTGGCGAGTGAAACCGTGTTGGGTTTCATTTATCACCTGGGAGGATCAGAGCACTGAAATTGGTTATATTCCCCAAATTATTTTCTAGTTTTCCAGGAGGTGAAATAAAAAATTATTCTCAGGCCGAACAAACAGAGGGGATGGTGCAGCGAAATTTGTCAATGTGATTGATAACCTGCAACATTATTACTTCAGGATTCGTGGAACTTACAAAACACAATCGGATGGCCGAGGGGTGCATAGTACAGTGCATAGCACCCGGGTGCACATCACCCACCCTGTTTCCGACAAATGATAACAGTAAGATTTTCACTGGAAAATCGAGATAATACTGTCTAGACGACAATCATTCTAAGACAAATATCCATACATTAGTGGCTAATGAGATTGGTTGTCACAGGGTTACTAGTTATCAGAGACCGACGAAATTGTAACATCATTGCCAACAGCAACACCGCATGACCTCTCTCGAAAGTGATGAAATATGTATTCCAAAAATGTGTCGAGAAGATGCGCAATAAGAGCATTGGCATTGGCTATATTCCTGAAGCTAAAGAAAAACTTGGTAGGCCGAACGAGGAAGCAGGGTACCTCAAAGCCGAGACAGATAATCTCAGGGTTCAAGCAAAAGTAGACAGGATATTCTTTTTCAGTGTAAAATCATCAGCTTTTGCGGCACTAATGGTCTGCACCAACAAAACGCAAATAGAGAAAGATAACACAGATCAGTCCACGGAAAATTGATGTGAATAAGCGTTGCACAAACATCGTTCTAACAACTGAGAGTTTCATAAAAAATAAAATATCGACCATGACATTATGGCAAACCTGCAGTTTCCATAATGTTTCTTGATTGACGAAAAAACGATCCTTTAGGTTTTGTTTGAATTTTGGATTTAAGGAAGGAATTGCAGAGGGAAAACAAAAGCGAAGGGAAAAAACCAGCTTCAAGAATCGATTTTCTTTTCCTCCATAAATCACCATCAAAAGGTGACAGCCATTTCCACAGCCTTCATGGCAGGCAAAAGTGGCCTTCAAATTAGTGAAGGATCTAATGCCCATGATATGGATATGTAAATGTAAGCCTATAGAGATAGAGGCCATGGAAGTACGGCCTTATCTATATCCTAAAAGAAAACATTTTTGTTAAAAGTGAAAGAAAAACGTAATTTCTAGCACTTTTTTTTTTTTTTTTGCAGACAACCACCACATAATCAGGTAAAGCAATTACCTTCGTTAGCATGCGCTCCAGCCGTTGGATTTCGTTGTTGGCATAATCAGCACCTTTTTCCATACAGCTCTTGGCAGCTTTCAAGTAAATCTTCCCATATCTGACACATTTAGGCACAAACCATAAGAAAAATGCAGAATCAAGGGACATAATATACCCATTGTTCTCTCATGTATTTTATGCCACAGAACACATAAGCAATCATCACAACCTTGCAGCAGAACCCTTCAGCTTCTCAACTTCCTCCTCCATCCGGTTGTAAACTGTTTTCTTCTCCTCACTGCTGGCGGTAACAAACTCCTTCACCAATGTATCCAAAGTCTCAACTATACCAGCCTGTACAAAAGAACAGAATTGAAGGAAATAAAGAACGAAATAGAAATGGAAACAGAAACGGATGGAACGAAATCACACCGCAACCAAATCATGAACAGTTCCATGCTGTTACTCAAGAACTGAACTGTTAAACCGCTTACTTTGTTGGCAAGTTGTCCCTTTGTATCACGACTAGTGCCACACTTCTCATTGATGAAATTTACGAAGTCATCTAAATCTCGCCCACCATCATAATCTTCTCCAGCTTTGTTACCTTTTGGAAAAAATTTCAATGTAGGAAAGCCACTCACATCATACCTGTGCAGGCAGCAATTTGCATCAGCGATAGACCCCCCAAAAAATAAATCACAGGAAATTGAAATATTCCTAAGCTGCAATAACTGTGGTAAACAGATAATGCATGCATAAAGCTATAATTCGTTTTATATGGCCAGTAGGACAACAGAAATTTGGAAGGAGGTTGAAAGTTGATTTTGCAAACCCATAGTTATTCTTAACTCACTTTTCTGCGAGATCCTTGTGTTGGTCAGCATCAAGATTTGCAACTATTACATCTTCTTCTAGCTTAAATGCGGAGGCAACCTTTTCGTAAGTCTGCATAACAGAGAGGAAGAATGAGGGATCTAATGCTTTATATATACACATTACAAAGCAATAAGATATGGAATCTACTTACAGGAGCAAGGTTTTTGCAATGGCCACACCTGTAAAACTTAACAGCATGGTCAGGACATAAAAAAGCAGACAAAAATTGCATTTCAAATTCAAAAACTTGCGATATACTGATCCCTAGAACAGTAGCAACTTAAGTTAGCTGCTAATGCCAGTAAACTATAATGAGATAAAAATAGATAGAACTAACGATCCAAATCCAGCAATTGAAATTTAAATCTCAACTTGCAAATTATTTCCGTCCGTAAGCTGGGGTTGAGTGGAGTTTTGGACGATCTATCTATATGGTAAAGAAGCAGGGCTACCAATACTCCAATCTAATATATCGTAAAAACAAAGAAAGATTACCATGCATTCTTACCAGGGTGCATAAAATTCAACCAAAACATCCTTTGTTTCATCCAGGACAAGCTCATCAAAATTATCAGGTGTTAGTACTACAACACTTGAGGGGATTGCAGCTATCTTAACATTAGTCCCTGAAAATCAAGCAACATCATAAAGTCATTAGCGTGTCATCCGGAGATCATCTTAAGGTGCCATTTGAAAGATAACTATGGAAGAACCCCATCTACTAATCTCCACAAATCCTACATTGAAATGGCAAGAGTACATCAAATGGTGATTTTGAGTCTTCTTGCAGAACTTGCAATACCAAAGCAAACTAAGCATGCAAATGACCTTTATCCCAGCTCATTTTCGAGACAACGGAATTTTAGTTAGTAGCAAAAATGCTCAATCAAGGTTTTACTCATAAGAACATCTTCTCTCACGTGTCACAACTACAAAGAAACCTCTTCACCATCTCTAGGAAAAATCTATCAGCTGTCTCTGGAGAACATCATACTAAAAAGAATGTACAGAGTAGTTGCAAAGTAAAGCAAAAATAAATCTCTATGGCACCAAACTATTAGCATAGAGCACATACTAATAGCGTATAGTGTTTTGATAATGGACAACAAACTGAGATAGACTCTTCAATGAATAATATCCTAGACAAAGACGGGTTTATGTAGGCCCATTCATAGACGTTAGACCCTGCTATTCATGGCTCCGACTTATTACTTTCTGACAAGGGGAAGAAACAAAGAAGGGCCTGTGAAAGCATTGGACAACCACAAGATTTTCTATCAACCACCAAAGTACAAAAAAATATTGGAGTTAAATATTTGATCAAAGGGAGCAAGTTGCTGCAAGGTAAGACCTCTTTTGTTTGAAGTTTTAACCATCCATCGTCGAAATAACCCAGAATGATATTATTACGTCATGTATATTGTTGTCATGCAAGAGTGAATGTCTGCACCAAACCCAATTTTAGCTAACTTCTAATTACAGCATACCATTTTATAAACATAGCAAAATTGCTGGCACGCAAAACACGTCTATTTATTCTAAACGAGTTTATGTGCACTTCAGCCAATTCTCCCATAAAATGAAGGTTTAGTGCACGTGTTTAATGAATAGACACTCCAGTATCTAGAATGCATTTCTAACTACATGCAAAAAAGAAGAAGCAAGAAACCCAAGAAACATGCAGGAAGATTATATTAGTTCTTACAAGTTGAGTGGGGATCAGAAGTTTATATTCTCACCTCCTTCACTATTCACAAACTCAACAAGGGCTTCTGCACTACGTGCACCTTCATACCTAACAAATTATTGATAACGTACAAAAAAGACATGTAAAAGGTTTGGGGTGGATAAATAATTTGAATTTGGAAGAGCATATCAAAATTTGAAATCCTTAGATCTTTCCATGCACTCACTTTCTAGGCTCCAAAGACGCTTTAGGAAACCATTGGATTGTGGGGTATCCAGAAACACCATATTTGCTGCAGACACTCTTATGCTCATCACAGTCCACCTGCAACAAACCATCTAATAAGCTTAAAAGAACTCCAAAAAGTAGTTTTCACTGACCCAAAAAAACTATTGTGCTAAGGTCTCAATCATTTTTTAATTTTAGGGATAGCTGTGAATCATCTTTACTTTCAATAAGTAAGCCATTTCACTCTGAATAGAAAAAATGAATAATGAAATGACGCTAAACCATGTGCCCTTCTGGACATAAGCTTTATCATGGAATTGAATTCGTTTTTTTCTTTTCAAGGTAAGAAACATAACTTCATGTTTTCAATACAGACTTCCCTATTGGAAATACGAAAATTTAAATAAACGTCTTACAGAGAAAGATAAGTCTTTCACCAGAACTAAAAAGGGGATAAATAGAGGCAGTTTTGAAAGCTAACTTGAGAAATTGAAGGCCAACAAAGATGAGAACCAGTAAATTTTATCATTAAGGAAATGGCATTTTATATCGAAATACTGAAAAAAAGCAAAGGACTGGACTAGACGTCTAGAAGCATAGTCATTCTTTACCCAGTTCGCACACATGTCATATAGTGATCTAATAAAGCATCATGCAACCATCTTTAACATGAAAACGTGAATCCATAACTCCCCAATTTACCAATTGCTATGGCACGCCCCCGACTAGAGAAACTTGCAGCTAACGTTACAAGTCATAATAGAATTTGCTGTACTTTTCCTACCAATATATAGGCATGAGACTCATGCTGAGAAACAAGAAATCAAAGACATAATAATAAGCTTCATCCTTTTGATCAATACACATGCAAAAGCTGAAAACGGATCCAAAAGAAGTAGTTATGCTGTTACATTAATTAGAATCAGGATATATTTCGACAAACACTACAAATTCTTCATTGAAGAGATTTTCCCTAACTACGGATCATTGTGAAATTAAAACGTGTTCAAAATTCAAAATTCAACACTGACAGCTATGTCAACTCATGGCCTACAAAATACGTATATAACAGACATACATATACGTCGCCAATCGAACATGCTCATCTATAACACATGCAACAAGCACTACAATAACCAAACTGCCAAACGTAGAAAATTTGTTCTAGGATCTCAAGACTAACCTTTCCAATAAGAACTGATTTTGCCTTCTTGAAACTTTCACCAAGTTTCTCATACTCTGGAGCAAGCTTTTTACAGTGCCCACACCTGCCATGGGACACAAACACAAAATTATGGGTGCAACCATCAAACAGCCCAACCAACCAGTCACGGCAGACCACTATCAGAAAAAGGGACTCATTGTAGTACAGATATGAATGGGGCGTACTTAGTGTGTCGAACAGAAAAGAGGAATCTTATGATATAGGAGCTTCCGCATATTCAAATAATAAGAGGATAGAACAATGGTGGAACAAAAAAGAAAATCTATGCATCATATTCCGTGAAGATCTACCCCAATAGTGTATTAAAAAATCATCACTCGCATATAGCACAATCTCCGAGTCTTGAGTCTCATTCATATGATGCCATTCACTGAATGATTTACTTAGCAGGCCCATGGCTACCAATATGAAGTCCCCAAAAACATACTGATGTTTCCCAAAGCAACATGGGATCAAATTTGAGATGATAGAAACTTATCGAAGATAAATGATTCAGCCCCTAACCGCAATAGCAAGGTAATGCATGACTGCTGCAGAGTTGGAACTGAAAAAAATGCGTGAACCATGGAGGCCTTTATATACCAAGTTTTGAAGCAACATGGGTTAGCACTTTCTTGGGGCGGCTCCATGGAGGGTTCAGGGTGCATAACACCCTGAATGCTTTTCAAGAAACATTGTCATGCAGTTTACCTCTCTTATTACCTTTTTTTCAAAAAGGTTTTAACACTCTCATCTAGCTCATTCTGTTGAAATCTTTATCCCCCATCTCATGTTCATCCCACTCAACTCAGTTAACGTTTTATCACCTTACTAAATGGTGCGTCGTTCATTTCCTCTCAGATGGTTTACCGAAAACTTGACTTCTTTGAGCACAAACAATGACCCTATCACTAGTATGAACTGGGGCTACAAATAGGTTTGTGTACAGTGGCAACGCTATGCCTTGAGGAGTGAGGTCGTATGACCCCATGGGAAAACAGAAATTGCATGTTATTATATTAACGAAATCTAATTGAACCCATCGAAAGATTCCCATCACTTTGTGGAGTCCAGGTTTATCGGACAATTCCGAATACGTTTGTGTCCATTGTGCACACAAATATGTATACAGAGGCTCTCTTAATGAGGTTGTATCAATTGAAGTTACTGTTTCTACTACACGTAGGATTTAAAACCATGAGTTGGAGATGCTTTTAGTATTCTAGTTTCTAAATGACCACATTCACTTAAAATCCTGGAGTCTCTACTGTTTGTGTAATCAACACTAAGTAGAACTATGAATTAGGGCATCCCAGAATTAGACCCGTCATACGACTAAGCAGTTACGCCCACTAAAAAATAGGTCGATTTTTGTTTATTTTGTATATATTCTAGGCACTTGCACTAAGATGCTTGTATGAATCCTCAAGTTGGATTTACAGTTGAAAAGTTTGTTGCTAGGATTTATCCACAATATGTTACAATACATAAAGGGAGAAAGCAAGTTGGTGTGTCATTATGTCAAATTTCTGTTTTCCCTAATTACCCAAAATAAAAATACTTAATTCCACTCACTTACCCTTTACTTTCCATAACTGTAAGGCTAAAAATGTCAAGTTGAACCAAACACTACTCACTCCACCATCAATAACTGTTTCACACACACTCACAATTACAGTGTTCCAGTTTCCCTTTCCATCTTCCCATCTCTACCACCGACTACCCCCGAGAAAAGCAAAAAAAAAAGCTTCTGAAACCAACATAAATCTTCTGATGCTCAGGGTTTGCTTCAAGGATTGGCATTGTGTTTTGCTAGAAAAAGGTATATCCTGACATTTTTCCTCTCATCTAAGCCTTTTTCTTCTCTATCTAGACTTTTTATACTCAATTTTGTCCAGTAGCATTACCTACCCAATTTTCCCTACTAGATCCTGGGATGCGTAGGACAAAATGCATTTGGGCCTTTCTTTTCCTGTAATCTTGTCAGAGTTTTTTTTTTTTTTTTTTTTTGCGGTAAACTATTACAATTTTCTATGTAGGCTTACTATCCTGTCTTTTTTTTTTGTGTGTGTAGATTTCCCAAGGTATTTTCATTTCCAAAAATGTGGTGAATTTACAATATAGTTAACCTTAAAAAGCATTGGAAGAGTATCCCACCAGGGCATTTCCATTTTATGACTGAAAATTTGAGTTTTTACCATTACCAAGTATTTTGTCATTTATAAAACTAACACCGATTTCAAAAGTTTCCTAGAACTAGAATAAAAAAGTAAATAACAAGATTATCAGTACATTGAAACACCATATCTGACTCATTTCATAAACGAGAAAAAGAAAACACCATATCTGACATTCATTTCAAAAACGAGAAAAAAGAGAGAGTAGAGCGTTAGTATAATTGTCATTCTCTCTCCAGGCTTTAGCAAATTATTATTTTGGTACACGACTAAAGAACCTTCTTGGTCAGCAACTCATTTTCGTCCCAACTAGAGGCCGGGGCACACACCGTGTGTGTGCAAGTCGAATATTGTTCATATTTTATCAAATTCGACTTGCACACGTATCGCGTGTGCCCCGGCCTCTAGTGAGGTTATAAAGTCCCAGTTAATGAGATTTTAGGAGGGATAGATTGGATACAAACCCAACTTTCAGCATTTATTTGCCCAAAGTGGTGCTCTTTTTCAAACCAACACTACCTCAAGGATAATAAACTGAGCATGCTAATACCACAATGGGGTTAAATGCAATGATGCTTAATGTAAACACAATTTGGAGCAATTCTAAAATCATGTTTATCTATATACATTTGTGAAGTCTTTTAAGGATAATGCTAACTAATATCTCTATAGCTGCCAAAAGCATTTCAACCGCATTCTACCAGTTTAGAAACCAAAAACCAAGCCTGACTGGCTTTCCTCTAATTTTCTGATCTATCAATATAAGCTATAATAAGCGACAACTATCGGAAATATACAGTATACTGTCACTGACCATGGCGAACTCCTGACAAAAAGGAAACATTTCACATGGAACAAACAAGGCAAATCTTAACACCACCTTCAGTTTACGCAGCAGTTTACTATCGCTCAGATCTATTTTGACTGAATCATGTGATTAAAAAAAACACTTATCAGGCATTAAGACGCACAGATCTACTCATCAAACGCAGCAAATTCCACCAAATTGATCAGCTAATCAATAAGAATTCCAAAGCATAGTATAAGCATATAAAAACATATAATGCGATGGCGTTGTGGAATTTTGAATACCAAGGAGCGTAGAACTCGACGAGGGCGCCACGATCTTGACCGACCTCCTTCTCGAAATTCTCCTCCGTCAGAACAACGACGTCGTCGGCCGAGGCCGCCGATGAGAGTAACAGCAAGGCTAGAGTTGCAATGGCCCAAAGGACCTGCGATCGTTTCGCCATTTCTATGGAACTTTATGGATCGGAAAATTCTTCTTCTCACTGTGATTGATGAAACTGAAGTAGAAGAGAGCTCGAAGGAAAAAATGAACGCACTGGGTGGATTTTATATTGGTTTTGTTGACAGAGGTTTGGATTTATTACAAAAACCTCCCTTGAGGTTTTCCATAATTACTAAACTCTTCCTTACTGTTTCTGACGATACATTCATGGCCCCCTCTGTTATCTCACCGTCAACAATCTCAGCCATCAATCAGATTCCACACCCAGCTGAGCTTAAGGAATAGGAGCATAGGCAATAGCGTAGTCAGATTATGCATTTGTGTGGACACTATAAACTAATCAAACAAGCTCCAAGAGTAGCCAGGCTTCAACAACCACTTACATGTTCATGAGTTGATGGTTGTTGACGATGTGATCGGAACATGTGTCTTGCGATGTGAGAAATTAATGAGTAAAGTGTTATTTTATTATTCACCCACCTAAAAGTAGGTGAATATTACTTCAATGTTAGAGTAAGTGAAGAATTGTTTAAACCATGATAATTGTTTGGTTCTCACATAATGCGTGAGCGAGTGCGGGTGCATGAGCGCGAGTGTTAAAAGAGTCTTCCTAAAACCTCCTAGACAACTAAAATTCGTGAGTGCGAGGATTGAGAACGCGAGCGTAGAGTGAGAATTGAGTTGTAAAACTAGCAAAATATATTAAGAAATCCTAAAAATATATTAAGAAATCCTAAGGGGTAGTTCAAGCGGCAACAGCGATGAGTTGTAAACTCTCATATCTTCGAAATTTGGCAACCCCTTGGATTTTATATTGGTTTTGTTGCCAGAGGTTTGGATTTATTACAAAAACCTCCCTTAAGGTTTTCCATAATTACTAAACTCTTCCTTACTGTTTCTGACGATACATTCATGGCCCCCTCTGTTATCTCACCGTTGACAATCTCAGCCATCAATCAGACTCCACACCTAGCTGAGCTCAGGAATAGGAGCATAGGCAGTGGCGCAGCCAGCATTATGCATTTGTGCGGGCACTATAAACTAATCAAAAGCTCTAAGTGAAGCCTACACGTCCACGAGTTGATGGTTGTTGACGATGTTATGGAAACATGCGTCTTCCGGCGTGAGAAATTAATGAGAATTTTCAAGCTTGTGTAGAGTGTTATTTTATTATTCACCCACCTAAAAGTAGGTGAATATTACTTCAATGATAGAGTAAGTCAAGAATTGTTTAAACAATGATAATTGTTTGGTTCTCACATAATGCGTGGGAGAATGCGGGTGCAGGAGCGCGAGTGTTAAAAAAGTCTTCCAAAAACCTCCTAGACAATTAAAATTCGCGAGTGCGAGGATTGAGAACGCGAGCGTAGAACTAGCAAAATATATTAAGAAATCCTAAGGGGTAGCTCAAGCGGCAACAACGATGAGTTGTAAACTCTGACATCTTCGAAACTTGGCAACCTCTTGGGGCTAAACCACAAGAGAGAAATCTCTTGTGAATCCTCTAGTCTCGGTGTGAATGACCTGTCATTGATTAGAGAGGAGGATAGTCGAGATACGCGTACAGCTCCTTTGGATTGCGAGAATCCGAGAGAGGAGAAAGGAAAAGGGAAGACAACTCACTCTCTCCCACATTTGGATGCAACAAGAGGCAAGAGAGCGTGAGAGACCAAACCCCCTCCAGACCCCAGTATTGTTTCTCACCAAAAGTGGCGCGATTTCCTGAGAAAGAGAGATCGTTGTCGTCGTCCGGCGGCAGCTGCGGTTCACACCTCGTCGGATCGTCGTCAAACCTACACTATTCTCTCCGTCTCTTCAAGGTGAACACAGATCTGTCAAAAAAATTGAATTTTGAAGTTTTGTTTCGGCTGCCGAAGAGTCGCCGGAATGGGATGGAGAGAATCTGTTTCCTCGCTCTTATTTGGAGGGGCCTGGGGGGAAATAACTTTTCTTTTTTTTCTTTTTTTTCTTTTTTCACCAACAAGGAGATTACTTAGTATTGAAAAAAATAAAAAATAAAAACACAAAATCGGAAAGGGCAGTGTGGGCGCATCAAGGTGGCTCCGCCGTAGGGTTGCTGCAGTTCCAACTGAAATTTCATATTTTTGTTATTCCCCCTCTCCCTCAGCCATCACTCTCCGAAAACACATACATGAGCGGTGGAAGTGGCATGGAGGTGGAGCGGAGGATCCTCCGCCTCCTCCACGGGCGCAAAACACTCACCCAACTCACCCAAATCCACGCTCACTTCCTCCGCCACCACCTCCACCAATCCAACCAAATCCTCACCCAATTCGTCTCCCTCTGCGCCTCACTCAACCAAACCCCTTACGCCCACCAAATCTTCGACCAAACCCTCTACCCAAACATCTTCCTCTTCAACTCCATCATCAAAGCCTCCTCCCTCTCCCAACCATTCGAATACTCTCTCCATTTCTTTACCCTCATGAAACGACGCGGGATTTGGCCCAACGAGTTCACTTTCGCGCCGTTGCTCAAGTCTTGTTCGAATCTTGGTGATTTGAAAATGGGTCAGGGAGTTCATGGAGGGGTTGTTTGTCTTGGGTTTGAGAGGTTTAACTCGATGAGAATTGGGTTAGTTGAGTTGTATGCTAGTTGTGGGAGGATGGTGGAGGCCCAGAAGGTGTTTGATGAAATGCCTCATAGGGCTGTAATTGTTTGGAATTTGATGATTGGTGGTTTTTGCAAAATAGGAGATGTTAATACCGGGTTCTACTTATTTAAGCGAATGAGCGAGCGGAGTGTTGTGTCTTGGAATTTAATGATCTCTTGTTTAGCGCGAAGTGATAGAGATAGTGATGCTATGGAGGTTTTCCGCGAAATGCAAGGTAATGGTTTTGAACCGAACGAAGCAACGGTTGTCACCATGCTCCCAATTTGTGCTCGGTTGGGGGAAGTTGATGTTGGGCAGTGGATTCACTCTTATGCAGACTCAAGTGGATTATTTCAAGATTTTATCTCTGTTGGAAATTCACTAGTTGACTTCTATTGCAAATGCGGGGTTTTGGAAAAAGCTTTCAGTGTTTTCAAGGACATGCCCCGGAAAAATGTGGTTTCTTGGAATGCGATGATCTCTGGTTTGGCTTTCAATGGAAAGGGTGAGTTTGGGGTTGATTTATTCGAGGAGATGATATCGAAAGGTGTGAACCCGAATGGTGCCACTTTTGTGGGAGTTTTAGCATGTTGTGCACATGCAGGGTTGGTGGAAAGAGGTTGGGATTTGTTTTGTTCAATGGCTTCAAAGCATCATGTTAAACAAAAACTTGAACATTATGGATCCATGGTCGATATCCTTGGGCGTAGTGGACGTTTGAGTGAAGCTCATGAATTAGTACGCTCTATGCCTGTGAAGCCAAATGCTGCTATATGGGGTGCATTGCTTAGTGCGTGTCGTACTTACGAAGACATGGAGCTTGCAGAGTGTGCAGTGAAGGAGCTTATTGATCTTGAACCGTGGAATTCTGGTAACTATGTGCTGTTATCGAACATTTATGCAGAAAGAGGGAAATGGGACGAAGTCGAAAAAGTGAGAGTGTTGATGAGGGGAAATAGCATTAACAAAGCACCAGGACAGAGCATGGTTGGATAATTTGACAATGTTTGATAGCATTAACTCAAATGTTTGTGCTTGGTGAGTGGTGGATTTCAAATCATGCTTGTTTATGGTGGAACGAGCTATAAAAGCATAACCGGTTTCCGATTTTCTTGTTGCTTGAAAGTTCTTCCGGTGAAATTCCTCTTATGCAAGGAGTTGAGGATACATGAGAGACATAAATCATAAAGAAGACATTCCAAAACCCCAAATGCACGTCGACAAAGTAATCCATATATTACAGAGATTTTGTTATCACCATTCCAAAAGCTTTGAGGTGGAATGTTTCAATGAGATGTCCTAATTCTTAGGTGCTTAAATGGATGGAAAAGCCTCTGAAATCTTCCTTGAAGAATGGACTCAAAGACGTTCTACTAGGCCACTTGGGTTCGAAAACAAACTTGTACGTGTGACATTTCATTTTCTTGTAGCTGTAATTCTGGTTAATTTCCTTTTCTGCAAGGAAGTGTGGAGGATATGTGACACAGAAATGACAGTGGAAACTAAAAATTTCTAACCATGATGTTTGGCTATATGCGGATTATCCCCTTATCCTTGAGAAACTAGGACATAACCATCTTGTAGTTTTTGTGGACTGAAGTGCACCGCCGGCTTTAGAAGTTGCTTCTTTCAATTCTGGTCCTGATCATAGCAAAGCCACGAGCCGGTGCCTTTCATTTTCGGTTGTTTGAATAGAGCGATGAAGATGAACTCTGCCTTAAAAATCTTACTGATAAGAGATGATTACGGGTTCATTTTCTCATGGTATAACACAATCACATGAGTTTAAACAGAAGAAATTACGATAATCATGCTCCAATTGAACATTCCATAAAAATGGCTAATGAGGCAAAGGAATAAAGAACTATGAGCAGTCACGGCAATGGGATTGGCTATTAGGAAGGAACTGCTTAACATGTATGGATATCTTCGTGTATGCATATATCTGGGTATATCTACATGTAGATTGCAGGCATTTTTTGCCTTCTCCTATCTCCCTGTCGTTTGTTGTGGTGGAAAAAGGGGATCCAGAGGATAACATAAACAAGGAGTGAGGGGAGAATGGGAGAGTAGAAATTGAGGGGAAGATCAAAATCAGAAGTAGAATTGAAAAAGGAGCACCGGAGCTCTTTTTGGGTTTTGGCCTCGAATGTGAAAAATAGAAAACAAGTTTCAAGGGAATGTGTTATGGATGTTGTCTCCCAAACACCCAGAAAGAGAAAAAGAGAATGGGAAACGGTACACCAAAACACACCGTTACCAGTGTGTTACATACCAGTATAAAAACGAGTGCAAGTTTGTTCACCCTCCCGAGGGTGAACAAAACCCTCCATCTGATTGGTTGAAATGGTGTAGGTCTCGCCCCTTCAATACACTTTTTTGGTAAAGATTGCATCACTTTTGGGTGGGATGACGTCATTTTTTAGTGGGGCATATACCATTTCAACCAATAAAATGAGGGTTTTGTTCACCCTCTTTACCCTCTTTTAGGGGAGGGTGAACAAAATTAAATTCTAAAAAAACCCTGGCAATATCCGGTACGAGATGGATAACTTTGGTTCAAATGATTAAAAAATCTGTAACAAAGGCCAACCTGGCGATAGTTAAAGTACAAATAATATATAAAGAAGTTTAGAACTTCACACTTCTTGCAAAATTCAATTCATTAACATACCAAAATTTCAGAACTTCAAAACACTTCTTGCACAATTCTTCTTATTTCTATGCATGTTCACAATCTGCAACACACTTGGTGAAACTTGACTACCTCCAAGAAGATGTGGTTACCTCCTGGTTAAAATACCAAAGGATAAATGATCATAAACTGTCATTTGAAGCAAATACAGTACATATATACCAAGTTTTCAAATAATTAAAATCTGTTGTTTCAAACCTTCAGAATTGACCTCCAGCTTAATACCAAGTTGCTATGATTTTACACTTATTTCTCATATTTGGGAGCTCTTAAGTAATTACCATAGCTACAAGCAATAGCCCCATGACACAATTTCACTTAATTTTTCACTTATATATATCTACTTAGTTAGGTTGCTTTGTGCTAATTTTTCTTTCTTTTTTACAACAGTTAGGTCCAACACTACGCGTAAAGGGAACGGAGATCACCCCAACAGTGCAAATTTAGTCTTTGAAAGCACAGAGCAAATTTTGCAGCAAATTTTGTATTGCTGTGCGGATAGGGAAAGAGGAGAAAAGAAAACAGCCTCCATTTCATGGTTTAGTCTTTGAAAGCACAGAGCAAATTTTGCAGCAAAATTTGTATTGCTGTGCGGCGTAATAAACTTTCAGCAAAAACGTAAGCATAATTAAATTAAAATTAGCCGCAAAAATTATGATGCAAAAGCTTCCATGTCCGAGTTTAAAACCATGATCATGGTATTTTTATATTCAAACTCAAAAGACGAGGGGAAGATACTAGCACCTTTTAAAGTTAGGGAAAACCTCAGGGCTCGAAATTCATATCATCTACTTCCTTCTTCAAGGAATCAAACAGCACAGTTGTTAAATAACGCTCTCCGAAGCTGGGGAACACTACCTGTTGAAAAGAAATTACAAAACATTAACAGATTTTTTTGGCCGTAGAAAAAATTTATAGATCAAACAGGAAAGCTGAACTAAAAAAGAAAGTGTTGGATTAGTGGAGAGCGAAAGAATCGAAACTCACAACAATGAGTTTTCCAGCATTTTCTGGCCTCTTAGCTATCTTAATTGCTGCAGCAGCAGCAGCACCAGATGATATTCCTACCTGCAATAGGTGTTACAATGGAGATGTCACATAGATAATGATGGAAAACCTCGTTTAATGCAAGCGAGACGCGACAAAATAGCTCATACGACAAACTGGTAAATAATGAGACAGAGTTATGTTCTCACCAGCAAACCTTCTTTCAGAGCAATAAGCTTAGCGGTTTCAACTGCTTCCTCACTTGATATCTGCAATGTTGTTCAACCAAAACTGTTCAGAAACAATTCTCAAAGATTGTATTTGTTAAATTTGGCTCAATTTTGGAAAAGTCAAAGTTTTATATGAAGAGCAAGAGGAAATGGCTTAGGCATATTAGAGAAGGAAAAAATACAAGCCTAGTATGCTTGTGGTGAGAGTTAATAAGGTGGGTTTTTCCAAATGTGAGTTAGTCTTCGTGTGGTAAGCGTGGGTGTTCAAGTGATTTGGTTTATGAGATTTAACTCAATTCTTGTACTGTTTACTAGCTACCACATAAGAAAGAATAAATCTCTCTCCCGTGGATGTAAGTTGTTTTTGGCCGAGCCATGTAAATTCTTGTGTCATCTTCATTTATTCAATGTCGGTGTGAATTGTTTTCTTTTCGAGTCTCGGCTTTGGTGTGCTTCTGCTAAAATCCCAACAGTATTCTGAATCAAACGGAGGAGCAAAAATGGAAAGAAATGATGGAAGCCAGTACAAACTACATAAGATTTTCCATACGTGTAGCATGCTTAGCCCAAATCAAAAACTCACATAGTCCATCTGTAATGAGCCACGGACCTCTCACTCACCCTAATGTCAATGGCCCCAAACAAGCCCAACATATTCAGGTATAGTTATAAATCCACCTTTGTTTCAATCAGTTTGAGTGAGGTCAAAAGGATCATCTCTCTCTGTCCATTTCAAGAACCCTTTACGAACTTAAGCCTTTGTATGGAAGGTGATGAGGAAGACTACATAAACGCAAAGCTATCGATTTATAAAGAAGACGACCAGAAATGTTTTGTTCTGTTTGCTGTTCTTTTCTTCAAGATACCCAATAGGAGTACTTACTAAAACTGAATGAAACAGCTTGAGATTTTGAGCATGCTTACTTGAACAACTTCGTCAAGCAAATCTTTATTTAATACTGCAGGGATGAAACCAGCACCAATTCCTTGGATTTTATGAAGGCCTAAACATTATAGCATAACAAACATAAAGAACAATAAGTTTAAAAGAAGATATTTATGCAAAATCAGGAGTTGAATGCGATTTGGAATAAGATAATATGTATTAAGTAACAGTAAACCAAAAACAAACACAGTTCTTGAGGAGTGAAGCAAGCCTTGCAAGAGCTATCTATTCAACCGGGGACTCTCTTTCTGTTATACCATCTTTTCCTTCCTTATCCTTTCGGACTGTCTTTCTAAACTAGCAGAATCGTGGGACCTATTTTCCTACCACTAAATTACGTAAACGGCAAATGAAAATGGCAAAAGAATGTCATAGTTTTCCCATGTTGATGATAACAAAAGATGTTGAAACATAAATACATAGTATCTAGAAATATATCACGATGAATTCACTGTCATCAAGAAGGAGTGGTTTGTTCTTAACAAAACGATAACTAGACACATGGATATTGATAGTTACAATTTTGTTTATTACACCCCACATTGTATTTTCAACCAAGCATTTAAAATAAAACTACAAAAGACACTATGTTATTCTCTCTTATTCCTCATTGATAACACATACAACATATGGGCACAACTTGACATTGCCTATATACGACATGTGAAACACCCAAAACTATACCATTATTACAAAAAATTATCTCAAATAACCCACTTGCACTGTGAATATATTGGTTCTACACCGTATAAGAGCTAACGTGTTGATACATTATAGAAACAAAAACTCACCAGGCTTTCCTCCAGATAAAACTGCACTTTCAACGGGTTCTACGCCATACAACTGGATATGTAAAGAATAGCAACTCAAAATAGGTAATGAGAACCATAATTAAATATGAGAGAAAGAGAATCACACGAAGTACATTGAGAAAATCGTAACTCTCCTAACCAAAAGCTTACCTTGATGTCAGGGTTTTGCTCTTTAAGGTACCTTCCTGCACCTGTAATTGTTCCTCCGGTACCTATCCCAGAAACTAGGGCATCAACTTTCCCACCTGAGCGTTTCCAGATCTCGGGTCCAGTGGTTTCGTAATGTATCTAAAAATCTGACATTAATCAATAACTAATCTTCCAGACCAATATGATACCAACTTATACAACTTGATAATTAGATAATAAAAAAGTACTCATGCACTTGATACCTTTGGGTTGGCAGGGTTTTCAAATTGCTGCAGAATATAGGAATTTGGGGTCCTTGCCTGTATCTCTTTTGCCTTTTGAATAGCCCCTGACATGCCTTTGGCAGGATTGGTAAGAACCAGTTCAGCTCCAAAAGCTCGAAGAATGATTTTCCTTTCTATACTCATAGAAGCTGGCATGGCAATGATTAGCTTGTAACCCTTAGCTGCTGCCATAAATGCTAACCCAATGCCAGTATTCCCGCTGGTAGGCTCAATGAGGACACTCTTCAGCAGTGTGTGAAATAACACGAAAAGTTCGTTAGTGTAAGCTCCATAGGCTGAGCTCCCTTTTTTGGTTGGCACTTTCATGTCAATAACACACATTTACTTGTATCCCTTTTATCAAATTGTTCTTTTTTTTCTAGTATTTATTTTAGAATGTCTGTATAGTTTGTGGAAAGAATTAAACGTAGCTTGTAACGAGTGACCGTGGATAGTCAAGATTCACAATATTAAGAAAAGGAATTTTAAAGGTACGGA